>CM038797.1:35017345-35184411 GCA_021764765.1 Vicia sativa | reverse complement strand
TTTAAAAAAAATAAAATTATTAAAAAAAGTGTAAAAATTTGTTTTATATATTAATTTAAATGTTATTATTCTATTATTTTAATAATTATATCTACATACATTTGAATCTAGTTTCAAAATATCATTTATAAAAAGACCTATTAAAATACTGTTCTTAAAAATATATTTAAACTCTTTGTATCACTATTTTTCAAAATAACTTATTTTTTTAAAAATATTATATATATATAATTTTTAAACTATTTCAAAAAATAATGTTTATTAAAATTATATTAAAAATATTAAAAACGATTTATACTTTTTTTTGAAACTATTATTTTTAAACAGTTTTCATTCTTTTTTAAACTATTATTTTATATCTATTATATACTGCTATTTTTAACAACCTAACAAATTAATAACAACATTTATAACTTAATAAATTTAACACACTGTAAATAAATTTTAACAAAAAATATAAATAAAAAGTACTTGGATAATCATTTTAAAATAAATTTGATGTAAACAAATTTTAACAAAAAAAATATAAATAAAAAGGTACTTGGATAATCAATTTTAAAATAAATTTGATTGCTATGGATGACATAAATATGAATTAACATTCTCACCATACACTACACACGTATTTTTTGCAGATTTACTCTGTGGAATAAAATTTGCTAATGATTTACTTATGGATATTTCATGGATTTACCTACAAATATTTCTTTGAGGATTTATCTGATATATTTTCCGGGGATCTTCCTTTAAAATATTACCCATTTAAGGTTTAAGTCAGACCTAAACTGAAAGAAATAATATTTCCCTGTGAAAGTTTTGCAAAATTCAAAGGTAACTGGAGGAAATTAATATTACTAATAGTGACAACTCTACCCCCACAACCATGCCTCGATATATACTATAGATTAATAATTCATTAATTACCAATTCAAAGTATTCATGGGTGTCTAGCATGTTCGCTATACCTAATATATGTTAATAATTTTTTATATTTTGACATAGATTAAAATAAATCAAAAAACTATTTTTCTATTTTAAGTATTACATAAGATTTTTATTTTTTAGAAACTAAGTATTACATATGCTTAAAATCTCTAATTTATCTCTAGATATGTAGGAGGATGTCAAGATTATTAATATCTTTATGATTACTCCATTTGATGTAGAGATGCTAATGATTTTGCATTGTGTTGATGTAATTTCTTGAGTTAGAAAATATTTTATTTGATTTGATTTGGGAGTGAAAACAGTTTGTTATACATAGATTTGATTTTAAATTTAGAAAAAGATTGTTATACATAGATTTGATTTTAAATTTAGATAGATTTGATTTAAATCTAAAATAAAATATATTAGATTTGACTTAGGAGCAAGCTAACCTAAATCTATAAATAGAGGCAAGAACACTTATTTTTTGTAATTGAATTCATTCACGTGATTTTGGAGTTTCAAAGTGAATAGAAAGTTTTCCAAAGTTTGTGGACAGAGAAACTCAAAATATTTCTTTTTTCTTTCTTTCTTTAATTGTTCATTGTTATTGTGTGGTTATATCAATCTTATTCATCAAGATTGGTAGAAATTCATCATATATTTTGGTGGATTTCATCATCCGGTATCAAGAGTGTAACACCCATACATATATGTCTAGAATAATATGTATTGATGCTAATTATGGTACAAGAAACATACAACTAGATGAAAAGACAAGAATTTAAAATCAATACAACACAAATCTCAAATGTAACGATCTAATACATCTTGTCTTCATCATCACACGCCAGAATGATAAGATTTGATGAGGTCTTTCCTTTGCACATCTACAATCTTCAAGATCGATCATCTAACAATCCTACAACTTATAACCTGTTCCCTAAAAATAATCGAGGATTGGGGTGAGATTACTAAATCTCGGAGCCTCCCTATCTTAAGGGTTTACTTGGTTCTACAGGTACATGCATAAATAATGATTCACTAGAACCCAGGTTATATCTCACGTCATGGTGCAAGTACAAACAGGGGGAAACACCACCATTGGAAGTCCCATAACTAACCAATGGGGTGAGTACACAAAACAACAAACCACATTATGCAAACCCGCACTGCGGTACGAGGAATCCGTATAAGTTCTACCTTCTATCGATTACACAAAACCACACCTCGATGAATTACCGATGCATAGTGTCAAGAGACTCGTATAAGTCCATCGCGCATGATGAATCGGATCATCCTATAAGGAATTCCATCCGTGATTTGGCAACCGGAACATTGCCTATATGGCGCCACAACCACGCCGATCATCCTTACGTAGATGAATTATGCAAATACGAAACGCCTCTGACGCATCACCAACCGTGAAAGCCTAATGGTCTTGCCTATATGGCACCAGAGGTGAGTTAAACCACGGAGTGGTATTGCCTACATTGCACCACAACCCCACCATACCAAGCACGCCGACGCCACGTCCGCTTGAATGCCTCAAATGGCCCACTTGAAATGCCGCAATGGTAGCTCGTGTGTATGACAAAACGATATCCGGATAATTACGCCTGTGGAAACGCCCATAAATGGCCCACTCGAGTCATCGAAACGATAATAATAAGTTCAAACCGTATATCCAGATAATTACGCCATGTGGAAACGCCCAATAAATGGCCCACTCGAGTCATCGGAACGGTGATAATAAATTGGATCTTGTCCAAAGTCATATGTGATTTACCATCTGATAGCCTAGGTCTACTTCGATTCAGCATAATCCAAACACTTGTGACATCAAGCCAACAAGACAAATTCATTCGAACATTCAACCGGAATGAACGGGAACAATTCATGATCACATAGTTGAATTTCCACATAATGCGCTTCTCAACACTTTGCACATAATATTCATACATATTCATGATTTTAGCATGAGTGATCATAACATAATATCATCACAATTCTTAAGATTAGTCACACAACAAAGAGGCTTCCGATCCTTGACACGGACGGAACTACACTCGGGGGAATTAAACATACATTTTCTTAAATTCCATTAATGCTTATTCAACATCATGCACCTAAAAATCCCTTTTTCCATAACCTTTGAATGAAATAAAATCATGATGTCTAAACATATTCATAAAGTTCATTAAAAGACCTTTCTAACGCTCCGACGGGTCCGCTTCGAAGTTATAAACTCAAGTTATGATCGAAACAATGAAAGACATTTTTCATGGGAGCAATCGATTTACACTATATGCAAATCGACGCACGCTTTTTGTCCAAAACCGCTTTTCAAGGAGCAATCGATTGACATCCTGCAAATCGATTTAACAAGCATAGCAAAATAACGATTTTTCCTGCACAAAACCAGTCCAAGCATTCTAATTCATTCCTATTCAAATCCCATCATGTAAGAACAATCCATGACATATATGAGCATTATAGAAACATTCCTCATAATTTAATCAACATGCAAAGCATCAAGGTATCTCACTAAACCCTTGTTCCCAAATTCATACAATTCCATAAAACCCCAATTCTTACCCCAAGTCCTAGCTATCGAGACTCACCTTGCATCTAATGAGGTTGGAAAGATGTTAATTCTGCCATAGAGCTCCACTCTTGATCAAGATTCTACCTCCAACACCATGAAATCCGTAACTCGCTTTCTTCATTTCCAGCAAGAATTGCTCAATTTCAAACAGGTTTTTCTCCTTCAATACAACAGCTATTAGGACGAATCAATATATCAAACTGAAGGGAATTTCGTGTAGATTCCAGAACTTCAAGAATTTCTTAAATCGGAGTTACGAGTAAAAACTTACGACATGTTTAGTGGAGCTAGTCAAGAAATCCCGTACCCAGATTTTTCACTACAATCAGCATTAGACCCATAACTTCAAACACGTTTATCTCACTCATCACGAACATGCAGAACACAAACCATATATGCAAATCGAATAGAATTTTGTAAGCTGAAAAGTTAAGAATCAGCTTAAACGGAGTTAAGTAGAGAGATATCACCTGATTTGTAGAGGCTGTTCCAAGGTTGCGAAAATGGAAGCTTGACATGAGTTCCTTCTTCTTTCTTGCTTCAAAGTCTTCCAATCTCCACACTTCTAATTCTGATTTTGAAATGAAATAATAGAATTGTCTCTACCAAACAAGCCCTTAGTAATGATATACTTTCTCATTATACCCATAATGCCCTCTACCTAAGTGGCATTTACAAGTTTGCCATGTAGTCACATAATAACCAATCCTTCTTTGATTCTAACCATCCCACTTGATTCAAATTAATCTCAATTATTCTCTTAATAACTTCCAATTAATTATACAACTCTTACTTGGTAGCATAATATTGGGATGTTACAAAGAGCTCCAGTTAATCGATTCAAGGGAAGAACAATCAAGAACGATCGTGGAAGAAGAAATCACGATGGAAGTGAGTTAAGAGAATGCGACACTGTTATTTTTAATCGATTCAAGGGAAGAGCAATCAAGAACGATCGTGGAAGAAGAAATCACGATGGAAGAGAGTTATGAGAATGCGACACTGTTATTTATTTCACTTATATGTATTATTATATAATTTTGTTTTTATAAAAAATTTAAACTTAAAACATAATGCTGTTTTGTTAAACACTTATAAACATAAAACTAAACACTGTATATGTTTAATATATATAAATTTTTATACTGTTTTTATATTTTTTTATAATACTTTTTTTCTATACTATTTTCAATTATTTTTTTAAAATAATGCCGTTTTAATAATAGTGGTTCTAAAATATAATATTGTTAAAAATAATAGTTTTTATTATTAAAAAATAATAATTTTTTAACCTTTTTACTGTTTTTTAAAGAACTCTTTTTTTAATAATTATATCAACATATTTTTTAAACTGTTTAAAAAAATAAAATTTATTAAAAAAAGTGTTAAAATTTTTTGTTTTATACAATATATTTAAATGTTATTATACTAGTATTTTTTTAATAATTATATCTACATACATTTGAATCTATTTTCAAAATAACATTTATAAAAAAACGTATAATTTTAAACAATATATTATACCACTATTTTTCAAAATAACTAATTTTTTTAAAAATTATATATACATAATTTTTAAACTATTTCAAAAATAATATTTATTAAAAAATATATTAAAAAAACTTATTTACGCTTTTTTGATACTATTATTTTTAAACAGTTTTCATTCTTTAAACTATTATTTTATATCTATTATTTATACTGCTATATTTTAACAATCCAACAAATTTAACAACACTATAACTTACTAAATTTAACCACGGTAACAAATTTTAACAAAACAAAATCATATAAATAAAAAAGGTACTTGGATAATCACTCTTAAAATAAATTTGATTGCTATGGATGACATAAATATGATATCTAAAAATAAATATTATCATTAAGTATCTTATAAAAACTATTTGATAAAAGAATAACAAATGAAAATTTTAAGGGAACAAAATTTAAGAAGTGGTTATTGTTTAGAAGAAAAACTGTAAGTAAAAGAAAATGAAAAGGCAAAAAAAAATGAAACTGTGAGAAGAAGATAGGTAAACACACGGAACAAAGTGAGAATAAAACCACGCATTTCAACGATAATTAAATATAGACTTGTAGATTTTAAGATGTAGGGACAGATTTGCAAGATAAAATCTTTAAATGGTCCTTATGATATGTTTCTCCAAGGTATTGTGTTTGATCATACGCCGATTCCAAGGTTACCGTCAAGATTTGCGCACCGAGGCATAGTAAAGAAGATCGATACCAAGACTGGGCATAAAATTCCATTCCTTGTGAACCTTACCTCAATGGGTATGTAGCTCGAGCTCAAAACCTCATGATGCCATATATTGCTATCCCGCCAATAACCATGGAACTAGTTGTTGTAGGTGACGAACCCTATCATTCTTCATCCGTATGCATACCGATTTTGAAGAATTAAAGAGATCCTGATTCAACTCAAAGGAGAAAGCGATATCGCTCAGTTTAGTGCTACGCAAGCGAGAGAAGAGTATTGGAGTTGACAGCTACTTCACAAGGAGAAAGGCATCAACGCCTACTTCTACACAAAGAGGAAGGCCCATGGAGACCTAAGCTCTAGGAATTTCATTTCTCGTCTAAACTTTTATTTGTAATTACTAAGTCAACTAATAATAAATTTTGTTCCTTGCTTGCTTAACAAATTTAAATTCTAAGGTCCTTGAAAATATTGCATTGCATAACATTGCGTATCATAGCATAACATTTCATAATGTGTACAATCAAGACCGGTTTCATTCTCTCTCGCCTTTATTTCAATGTAAATGACTTCGAACAGACTATCAAAGATCCTGTGCTCGTAATGCTCGCCCAAGAGATGTTCACCAACTTGGTCCAAGGTCAGAAAGATCTAAAAGAGCTCATCACCATGAAGAATCTTGAAGACAACAAGGATGGCCACTGAATCGCAGTCGAGATGAGAATCCGTGATGATTGATCGATGGCTCTTATCCAAAACTTAGCCCGGCAAGAAGAATTGAAAGTCTTCATCAACGAGCTTCTCAAGTTCAAGATAATCGAATGGGACGAACCGCTGAGAGTCAGATCCAAACATTAACCAACCTCGATGAGATGAAGCTAACTTGTTCACAAGAAAGAGGCAAGTTCACATTGCTTTGTCACCGACAACAAAGTAATCCAGATAAGCAAGATACACCCGTAAGATAATTTTCCAAAATCAACATGTCATCGCTCAAGTATTACAACATATGTTGAAAGCAGGGTTGGTTACTTTGAGAGATCCAAAGTACAATCCCAATGCAAAGTATGCATACCATTCCAATAGACCTGGATATGACACAAATAATTGTTGGGACTTGAAGAACAAGACTTAGGATCCGATTGATTAAAGAGTTCTCAAGTTCACGCACATGGTCGATTGAGTTTTTCTACCATCCATCAAATATCGAAACTTCAAGGCATGCAATCTAAAGAGACGAGTTCGGACGGAGAAGCTTTCATTCATTTGAATTTTTAGTTGTACTTTGTTTGCTTGAACGCTACCCTTATGTCAAACTTTGACTTTTCACATTAATGCATTGCACATGTTTGTCTTGAAATAATCCATCGCTTCACTATATTTAAATTGTGTTTTTACTTTTGTGATATTCAACTCTTATTAAAGCGGTAAGCCTTTGAGGGATATTTAAGACGATACCATAACTCTACAAGATGCTTTTGAAATGACCGTACGACGATGTACATGCATTGTTTCAATTCCTAAACAGTGGAGATATAAGGAAGTTAATCCCTAGTCAACCCCTTTGAGCCTAAGAAGTAGAAGTTTTTCTTTACACAAATTGAAACCCTTAATCATAACTTGGGGAGGGTATTTTCTCATTAATGTAAATGTTCACCAATCATGACAAGTAATGTCAAGATATCCTTCTAAGTCAAAACCGATGCTTCCCCGTCATTAAGTCGATACCAATATCTATAAAAAGAAAAGCTCGCTAAGCCAAAAACCTATGAAGGAGACTTAAGAAAAAAGATGAGACATCCCACTGACTGTAATCTCAAAATAAACAATTCAGGAAGAAGTTAGGGATAACAAAGTCAAAAAGAGGTCATTACAAACCCTCAACAAAATAAAAATGTTACAAAAAAAGATGATGTCTTTTCAAATAAACTTCCGGTTTCTTAACCATCACCAAATATCAGTGTTGCAATTCCAAAATCTATTGGAACTTAAAGATGCATAATTAATCGAGTATAGGAATGGAGAACGTCAATAAGATTGGGTTGGTACAAATAAATTTCGAGCCATTATCCTTTGTTTCTAAACCGTGAACTGTAACGTTATAACCCTTAAAAGTCCTACCTAAAGCATGGTTAGTTCGAAAACATATTGTTACAAAAGGTATCCCGACTCGTAGGCTTACTATAAACCCGAGTTGATATCATATTCTTACAAATTTTGTTTTACTAAAAATACATTTTTATAAACTTCAAGATGTATATGTTTTGCATTTTAATACCACCGCTTGCATATGACTAAATGTTTGACAAAGCAGAGGATTTTGCATGATGAATATTCAATGAAGGTCCTCCCAATGGACAAAATTACTACGATAAAGACACCTCCTGTAACAAGTCGCTCCAATTAAGGGGCATGACATGTTATCATCCAACTCATCTGGGCAAGTCAAGATTCGTAGAATCTCTAAAAGTGCCGAATAGCCAAAGGGTGAGCTTACATCCAATCACTTGGGGCATGTTACATTGATCACAAGTTTCAACAAAAGCCATTGAGTTACTGTCTGTGCTGCCAGTGATCGATGGTGTCACTATCATTCTATAACATTCCTCGAAAACACCCGAGAAGGTCAAGACTTTAGGAATTTCTAAGTCCAAATGGTTCACCAATAACTTCAAGCGCCAAGTACACCAGATATTGATCCCAAGGGAAGATAAGCTCCCACATACAAAGGGTCATGTATGGTTTAGAAAGTATTTTATGATAGTGATACAACACTCGCCACCATGGATGGAGAAGACTTCGCACTCGCGGAACATATATAGTCAAAAATACCACGACAACTAGACCTCCAGGTTGACTAGCCTAGGCAAAATGAGGGCATCCCAATGAACCAAAAAGGTTCGGCAAAATAAGGGATATATAAAAGAATTTCACACCTGGAAAGTCGAAACCGAAAAGCGGTTTGGGCACAAAAGGTGGACTAAAAACCCGAAGGGCGGTCCGATAAAGATTAGGGATTAAAGCGATGATTATGTCGATCATCTACTTATAGACCACATTATTATCAACTTCAAGTTCAAATGGTAAATATCTTCCCACTACCTTGACAAAGAAGAAATACCGCTTATTACAGGCTCTAGTAGTCCGAATAATGATTCGAGTTACCAACACATCCTCCAGAGCCCTTGCTCCCGATGTAAACGAATCTCCAACCGCATCACTATTCCATCATCTCTTTCAACAAGATCCAGCACTTTAATTCATCACGTTAGTCCCCGAGCGGCTGATTCTATCAACATCAATGCTAGTCCCCGAGCGCTGATCCTATCAACATCATCATGTTAGTCCCCAGCAAAGGATCCATCAACATCAACGCGTTAGTACCCCGAGCACCGATCCTATCAACTTCATCACGTTAGTCCCCAAGAAGTGATCTTATCCACATCATCACGTTAGTCCCCGAGCAATGATCCTATCAACTTTATCACGTTAGTCCCCGACCAGTGATCCTATCAACATCATCACGTTAGTTCCCGATCGCTGATCCTATCTATATCATCACGATAGTCCAGCAAAGGATCCATATACATCATCATGTTAGTCCCCTACAATGATCCTATAAACTTCATCACTAGTCCCCAGCGTTGATCCTATCTACATCATCACGTGATTCCCCGAGCAATGATCCTATCAACTTCATCACGTTAGTCCCTGAGAAGTGATGCTATCAACATCACTATGTTAGTCCCCGAGCAGTGATCCTATCAACATCATCATGTTAGTCCCCGAGCAGTGATCTTATCAACACCATCATGTTAGTCCCCGAGCAGTGATCCTATCAACATCATCACGTTAGTCCCTGCAAAGGATCATATCAACATCATCACGTTAGTCCCCGAGCAGGATCCCATCAACATCATCACATTAGTCCCCGAGCGTTGATCCTATCAACATCATCACGTTAGTCCCCAAGTGATCCGATCAACTTCATCACGCCATCCCCAGCAAGGATCCTATCAATATCATCACATTAGTCCCCCAGCAATGATCCTATCAACATCATCACGCTCCCCGAGCAGTTGATCCTATCAACTTCATCATGGCAATTCCGAGAAGTGATCCTTCAACATCATCACATCAGTCCCCGAGCAGTGATCCTATCAACTTCATCACGTCAGTCCCCGAGTAGTGATCATATCAACATCATCATGTCAGTCCCCGAGCAGTGATCATATCAACATCATTACGTTAGTCCCCGGCAAGATGATGTGATTTTCTTATTATCACGTAGTGTTGCAATTTACCCTCTTGATTTAGGCTTATGTTTCATCATAAATCATTGCATTGCATTGCATTCATATCTCATGATAGGAACGGTTTTCAAGTTCTGGTGGCGTAGGTTATTCTTGGGGTTTCAAGCGGCATATTGTGATCTTTAAGCCACAATGGTGTATTATACCAAGACATTTTTTGTCTCATTGCCCGGTGAGAATGAAGAGATGGTGAAATTCATCTATGACACCCATTTGATGAAATTAGGATTTTGGTCCTTCGTGGAGTTTGATGAGTTTCTTGGAGTATTATTTTATTATCATTTGATTTATCGTGATTCAAAGAATTTTCATATTTTAAGATGAGGTTTTGAAGCTTGATTGGTTACGCGCACATGGAGCAAAATTAGGGTTTTTTGTAAAATGTGATTTCTTCGTATTTTCACTCAAACTTGATTTCACTTGTTTCTATGTTGATGGACATCTATGAGTGAAATATTGAGGTTCAATTTTGAGTAGAAGTCAATTGATCATGGGGGAAATGGTCATTTTGGTCAAAATCGTTAAAGTCGGAGTTGACAAGTGGACTTTGGTCAACCATCAATTCAAATATCATATTTTCATTTTTGACCAAATTCACCATTGAATCAAGAAAGTTGAAGAAATTAGGGTTAACTTGTTTCAAGTTATTTGAAGTTTGAAAGTTTTCGGGTGTCACCTTATGGGAATTTTGACATTCTAAATTTTTTTGGGCATTTTTGGTTTGAAGCGGAAAATCACAAGATTGTAATGTGTACAATTTTCAAAATGCACCATTGAGAGATATTTGAGTTAGACGTTTATGCACAAGATTGACCAAGGTAAAGCGGCATTTTTTTTCGGTATTGCATGGAGTGGAATGTTGGCATGTTGCAGATGGAATAATGGAAATTATGTGCATTTTGAAGTAGTGGGGCGAATTTTGAATCATGTCATTTGTTTATTGATCAAGATAAGGTCACAAGTGTTGAGGTTGCGAAATGCAAACCATGGCAATTATGTAAGTGGCTGCGGCCATGATTGCCCGTTTTTGTTTGTGCACAACTTTGGAAGGATTATTTTACTTGCATTTTTAGTGAACCAAAGCTTGTTTTGATCCTCATGCTAGGAACTATTGGTGTATTGGCCAAGGAAATGCATGATCCATTTGTGAGAAATTTGAAGAAGAAAAGGTCGTGGCATGGGATTGAGTTGCTTGATTTTGTGCATTTTTCAACTTGTTTTGTGCAAGTTTGTTTTGCAAGCATGCTGATTCGGCAGCTAGCATAACATTCCTTGCCTTTAAAAGCCAAACATTTTGAGTTTTTACTCACATTTTTTTTCATGCACATTTTGATTTTTGTATCTTTTAGCAAACTTGAGGATTCCATCACGTGAGCTTTTCCACTAATGATCCACCATAAACGCATGGAAGCAAGCAAGAATGAGCACAAAACACAAGCTATATCCAAGATGCCATTTTTACCATTTTTGGATCCAACGGATTTTGATTGAGGACCAAGCTACCTCTCTTTTTTCACATTATAAATTAGAAGCTTTTGCTTGTAAGCTAGTCTCTCTCTCTCTCTCTTTCTCTGCATTCAAATCTGCATTTTCTCAAATTTTCTCACATGGAAGTTGTTGCAATTTCGGTTTTTAAAGTAGATTCTCTTCATCATTTAAGCTCCATTGAAGATCTAAGAGCAAGAGGGAGGTGTTTTCTCTTCAAATCAGAGGCATATTTGGATTTATTTTCAAATCAAGAGGTAAGATTCAAACTTCAAATATGAGTTTCTAGCTTGCATTTGATGAATTTGATGATATGTATGCGTGGTTAGCACAAACACTAGGTTTGATGTATAATTTCATCTGCTTGTGAAGTATATTGCATAGTATGAAGTTTCAAAATCAGATTTTGGATGATTTTCGTGGTTTTCTTCGCGATTTTTTGATGTGTGATGGATCATTTGATGTTTTACAAGTTGTGTGTTGAAGCTTGCCATGTGATCTTTATTTTGAGCTTTGAATCATTTAATTTAGTTAAGAATTGAGTGAGATACTTATTAGAAGTTGCTTGCATAAACCGAAAAAAATGTGGGTTAGGGCATGCTGGAGGTAGGAGATGATGTGTTTGGTTCTTACGATTGGTCCATGCAATTTTGAATTTCCATTTTATTATTTCATAATTAGCATTTTGCATCATTTAATTTTGTATTCGTAAATCATCCAAAAATTCCAAAAAATACCATAGGCTCAAAATGATTTTAAATATTTTGTGAATTTTTTCCAATTTTTTAAAATGTTTTGACCAGTAAACAAATTATGACTTTAATTAATTGCATTTCATTGAAAAATTCTAAAAAATACTTTTCAAAGGTTAGAAAATTCTGTAAAATATATCTTGAATCTCCTAGAGGATTAATTTTGAGTTTCTGAATTTTATTTGATATTTTTGCATTTTTGCATAATTAAATAAATCATACATTATATTGCATTTCATGCATATTTAAATCATTAAAATATTTCCATGCAAAAAATACATAAAAATATCTTAGTCCATTTAAATCATGTCTCATCAATTTTTATTTTATTGAATTCTTGCATTTTTTCCATTTTTTAATATTTCATGCATATTTAAATCATTAAATATATTTTATATAAAAATGAATAAAATATTCTAGCTCATTTAAATCATATATCATTTTGATTTTTATTTTGCAATTTTGTCATTTTGTATGATTAAGTCAATTTTGCATTAAATACATGATTTGTATTATCCATTTTACATTTTTTATTATTTTTAAAAATAAAAATGCCAAAAATATTTTTAATTATGATTAGGATGTTGAGTCACTATTTCCAATTTTATAGATTTTTATTTTACTTTTACATTTTATACTAATTTTTCTTTTGTTATTTGGTCATATGAGTATGAATAATAGTGTTGACTTGTTGAATTTTGTTTACCTTTTCCATAGATTTTTGAATTGAGCTAGGATATGTCCCTGACTTGTAAGGGATTTATTTAATTTTCACTTGGATTTTATCTCTCTTTTTCTATGTTTATGGAATTTCAAAAGTGAGCATATTGCCTAGTGTAATTGGGTTCTTCAATTGTGAAGCTTGTGGACATGATGGCCAAGTGTAGTTAGGGTATGTAATGATCATTTGAGTGCTCTAGTGATGTGTGACATGTTTTCATTCATTGGAAATCCTATGTTAGTCACTAAGTTTATACTTTGAGCACAAAGTTTCTATGGTTCTTAAAACCTCTTTTGTTGATGTATTGTAGATTTTTCTTTGTATAGTTTATGTTCCCAATCAATGTTTAGGGGAATGATAGCCCTCAAGGATAGTCTTCTAAGACTTGAGAGATTTTACTCAAAGGATCATCTTGATCCCTTTGGTTTAAGAGTTTGATCTTTGCTTTATTTGTTGCATCCTTGTACATGGTTTGTAAGGTGAGGAATGCATTCATGCAATTCTTAAGGATCTACTTCTCCCTTGCTCCATCCTTATAGTATATTTAGGCCTTGATTCCTGTGATTGATTCATCTAAGCCTTAATTTGTTTGCACATGCGACTTTTGTTGATTAAAATATTACCAACTTATGCTTATGTACCACTTGTGTTGTATGCATCATATGGTTTGAAGTCCAATTCCAATTGAATATTTGATTTTTACTTGACCTTGTACATTATGTAATCAATAACTAAATGCTTTTGATTCATTGGTTTGCACTCAATTGTAATGTCATCATGATGACCTAAAAGAGCTAGATTTTCTTTTTCTTCTTCTATTGTTTGTTGAAACATACCTCGAGGGATTATAGGTTCATGATTTTGAGGCATGTCACTCAATTGACATTACTTAAATATCATGACAAGAATCTTGTGAGGGTTCTATCATCACCCTATGACATACAAGACATCTTTCCTTCCTACAAATCTTAATCAATGATGTTTGCTCTAAGATAGGTGGTATCTTGCTTTGGATGATTTTGTTCATTAAATAGGTGATTTGTTTGTGTATGGAAGTTTCATCTCCTACATTTGGTTGCTCACTAATCATATCTTGAGTTAAACTTATGACACAAGTCACACATGGTTTTAATTTTCAAATTAAAACTACTTTTGTTTAAGTCTTTCATGCAATGTTTAACTAGTTTAGATGCTTTCAAGCCTTAATCCAATGAACTTCTGTGTGAGCTTTTTTATTTGTTTGAATTGATTTTGTTTATAGTTTACTTAGGTCTTAAGCTACTGACCTTGTGTGTTGCATTCCTTCCTCATCTTGCTTCTTCATCACTTGACTCATTCACTTGTTTGTCCACTTACAATTAATTCTAGGGTTTAGAGTCATCCCTTTCCACTATTAACCTTTGCATTAGGATTGATTGTGGAGTATGATTTGGTAATTGATTTGTGTTTATGTTAAAATCATGTTTACATCCTCTTCATCCATTTCATTTATCCACAACACTTGACACAAACATGTTAGGACACATTCATCCAAGCACATTCCACCACACGCTTCTAGATGTGTGTTTAAACTTTTCCTAGTTGCTTTTGTTTGTGCATTGTAAATAATGAACATGCATATGATGATCATGAATTCTTGCCATGATAGATACTGCCTTCCACATCTTAGTATGCCATGAGTTTCATTCTTTTGCATTCATGCATCAACCATGCTCCATTCCATCTTTAGTTGCATTCTAGATTAAATCTTTAACTAGTTTTTGTGTAGATGTTGTATGTATGCAATTTGAAGCATCTTATGACTTGATAATGTATAATTTGAATATCTCTTCATCACATATCATATCTGATCCCAACACCACTTGACACTTAGCACACGTATGCACAAGCGCACACACACACACATACATGCATGTTCACTCAGACTTGCACTTAATCGAATGCATTTTTGAGTGTTTTGCTTTTTAATTTTTGTATGCATGTTTAAATGTTTTTATTGATGGAACATGTTATGCAACTGTAACTTGTGTGATATACTTGACCATTTCTTCATCATTGCCTTCCATGGTTTCTTTTAGATTGTAAACACTCCTAGGTTAAGCATTTCCTAGTTTTGCACCAATGTTGTAATTGCATTCATGACATTTCTTTTATTATTTGATTATTAACTTTTTTATGATGTTGGTAATTTAATTTTTCATCTTGGACATCTTTCTCTTGTCAAAACTCACACACCGATGCACTCACTACACGCTTGTTGCATGTTTGCGCACGATGGTAGATGGAATCTTTGTGGTTTATTTTGTATGATGTATATGAGCATTGACATGATTAGCTACTGACTTGTATGTCTTTTTATTATTTAATTGTCTATTAACTTCATCTAAGTCCATCGTGGTCATACCCAATTTTGACCCTATACCACACTACATTTGCATATCACGCATTACCATGTTTAAATGTAATAAATGTGGCGTGGTTATCGGATTTCTGGATTTTCATTTTCGGAGGTGTAATGGGATTAGGTTTGATTTTCCACCTTCAATTGATCTATCTTAATCAATCGCCAGTATGATTTCGTGATTTCAATTTTCATGATGGTTTTCAATGGTAGGTTGTGGTCACCGGTGATCAATCACCGACTTTTTCGATCAATGAATGACTTTTTGCTGGAAATTGATCTTTATTTTTCAATGCACATCTTTACCTAATTTTTACATCACAGTTGTTTTTTGGCGCATTCGATCATCCGATGAAATTTCATTTTGCAAGTCAAATTGATGGTCAACTTTTTCAAGATAAAATTCAATTCAAAATACTAAATAATCCATCATGGAATATAAAATATAGTAAAGTAAAAGTTGATTTCAAAATTTTCAAGTGTTAGAAATTTTTTTTTTCCTACTTTCATGGCATGTTTCATAGTTTTTTGGAATTAGGAAAAACTCAAAACATGAAAGTTGTAGCCCTTGTTACAAGCTTTAAAATGTCCAAGAACTTAAACCATGTTGTCTAGCTTATTTTGATTTTGAAACAGAGCTCAAAAGCCATGGATCATGTTTCATAGCGAGTTTTCCTTCTAGAAGTTTTGTCACCAAGTTGATGGTAGAAGCTGATAAAAATATGATGTGAAGTAATTAAGATGGAGATAAGATCAAGTAAGATTTTAACCATGGTTAAAAGAATATTTTTGCATTTATGGTAAATGCTTATTTTTTAAGGCAAGTTGCTCAAGTTCAAGCCAATCTTTTTACACCATTCAGTTTCTGACCTTAAATGTATGGTCATGTTTTCAAATTGAAAGCATGCAAAGTGGTGTAAATTTCTTCGTTTTTGTTTCAAGTAGTGTGAGGGCATTTTGGCAAATTTAAAATAGAGAAATTTGGTGTATGTTTATTCAAGAGAGTTGTCTAAGTCTTAAATCAATCAAGAACAACTAAAAATCGGTTCAAATTTTCAAACGGCAAACTTGCCAACTTTCAAACTGGTTTTGAGTGTTGTGGATTTTATCATTCAAACATCCACATCATATTATTTCATGATTCATCCCCACTGTAACACTAACCATGGCTTGTTCACATTGCATATGCAGGTGGATGGTAGAGAGTTTGGTGCCATTTTGGTAGTGAGTAGTGATCAAACACCTTCCATAAGGTTTTGGTGCTTTACGGCATCATAAAACATCAACGGAAACACTTTTTCAAGGAATCGATTTCGGAGGTGAATGGATGAATGGTATCTAATCCTGTTTAAAATAGTGGCTTTGTTTTTTGATGGCACGATATAATTGTTAATCAATTGCTTTTGGCGATGATCATACACGATTTCATTTTGATTTTAGGAATTAGGTTCTTCGTGTTCGGGAAAATTAATTTTAAAACAAAATGAATTAACCACCATTATGTTCCCGGTTAAATTTCAAGCAAGTTTGATGTTTATAGTTTTATCAAGAAACGGGTGAATCGGGATGAATGAGGAAGAATATACGCGGCAGTTTTGTTTTTTTCAGAATTAAAATTTATTATAATATGGAATGGGATATATGAACGGATGTATTGTTTTCCCGTTTGTGTTTACTAACACTTTGTTTTGTTTTTTGTTTTTTGCCCAATGGTTTCGTTAATTTTGGGACCATTTTTTTTTGCTTTTCTTCACATTTTTATCAAACTTCAATGTTTAAAACCAATCAAAACTCCTCATTTTGAGGTGATGCACATTTGTCATTTAATATGTCTATTTTATGATGATGTCATCCAAAAAAAATTTTTTTTTTGATGATATTTTAAGTTAAATGGGACATTTTTAAGTACTTTTCAAGTACTTTTCAAAGATGTTTTTCAAACTTTGAAACTCGAATCTTTTCCAAACTTCTTGTGGATATATTTCATCTTTCAAAACACTTTTAAGATCTTTTAAACTTTTCAACATACTTACATATTTTTTTACCATGATCGACTGGATGAAGATGAAACCGAACCTTTTTTGGAATTTAATCGATCATGGGCCTTTTACGTAAGTCCCAACTTTTTATGTACATAGTTATTTTTGTACATATCCAATTTTTT
This sequence comes from Vicia sativa, assembly GCA_021764765.1. Lineage (NCBI taxonomy): Eukaryota > Viridiplantae > Streptophyta > Magnoliopsida > Fabales > Fabaceae > Vicia > Vicia sativa. The sequence continues at coordinate 35,166,819 of CM038797.1, read as the reverse complement.
ATAACATGTCAATTTTACTTGGATATAATATGATATTTTCAAATATTCAAGTATAGCAAACTTTTGTTTTATTCACTTGTTTATACACCATTTATTGGTATTAAAAGGAGCATTATTCTTGAAATTGCTTAAACCAATAGTCCTTTACGTGTAAGTCCCAACCTCCTATGTACATACATATTTTTGTATATAATAATATTCATTTCGTACATATTTATTTTTGTACACAATCAAATTTGTAATAATCAAGTTACGCTGCTTTTAAACGCGACGTTATACATACTTGTTTATATTTCCTTCATAAACTTCGTGAATAAACATTACATACTTGTTTATATTTCCTTCATAAACTCCTCGTGAATAAACATTACACACTTGTTTTATATTTCCTTCATAAACTCCTCGTGAATAAACTTCATACACTTGTTTATATAATCGCTTAGTTATAACATAACAACTAGTCTAACAACTAGGTCCCCATGTAGCTAGCCTCTTGGCTTTGTACAAGATAACTCATTCATCCGAGTTAGCCTCCTTAGGTTTATATAAGAAAACTCATTTATCGAGTTTAGCCTCCGCTTAGGCTTCATATAAGACAACACTGCTGAGTCACCTCTGGCTTCGTTTCAAAAGGATCCTCATTGAGTTTAGCCTCTCTGGGCATCAAACAAGAAAGTGGACCAGAAATCTCTTAATAAATTCTCCTATTGGGCTTCCAATACAAAGAATCACCCGCCTAGGATAGAACCCGAGAGTATGATTTCCGTGAAATCACTCTTGAAATCCTAAGAGGATGGTTTCCCATGAAATCACTCTAAAGCCAAAGCCACCCATACCCTATAGCTTCCTCTCGAGCTTCATTCAAGGACCTCGATGACCTCGATGACCCTCGGAATTCTCCTCTTGGGCTTTAATACAAGGACCCATGGGCTTCTAAAAGCATCCCCTAATCCAATCAATTTCTCCTCCATTTAGACATCTATTATCTCTATGGAAGAAGTATCTCATCTATCATATCACATACAATCAAAAACTTTTCAAACTTCTTTTCAAACAAAAACATCTCTTAATCGTAAGTGGTAACGCTTGTACACTCAAGCAAAACACCCAATGCTTACAATTAAAAGATTCAATCATCTTTTTCAAACATCTTTCTTAAAATCGTAGTGGTAACGCTTGTACACTCAAGCAAAAACACCTATAAATTACGATGAAAGATTTAATCAATCAACCTTTCAAATGTATGTGATGAAATAGATTAGATACATTTTTCATTAAGATGACATTTGTCTTTGTCTCTTAATAACATCCTCTGCTTCCACTAGCATAAAGTGGAACTACGATTGCCTGACTTTCTCGACATCCTTTTGAGAATACGAGGCACAAGGTCTCATCCTTGCAGCAAAATTTCTTTCTCCCTCAAACCAAACAAACCATAGATCCCTTTAGATCCGAGCTACAAATGCTCGATTCCCATTAGGGATATGTATGCGAAGATCCCAATGATCTTTTAAGAGCACAATAATAACAAAACCTAGATCCCACATAATCTACCTTTCTTAAAATCCAAAGGAGAAACTTTCCCAATCATAGAAATAGCATTAAAACACACAAACATATCAAACATATTCATATATAAAGCTATAGATAACTATATATATTTAGGGTGCTCCATCTATTCCTTTATATAACAAACCCTTGCCTTAATCTCCCAATGCGCTATGCCTAGTTCGCTAGTCGTACATATCATATCAATCGAGGGTATTGCAGTTTTCCCTTTTTCATAATCATTTTCTTGTGTTAGAAAAATAAAGCTTGATGCTCATGTGCATCTTTATAAACAAATCAAAAGAGTAAATCATTTTGAGCCGTAGAATCTTCAACCATATTCGATTCCTGCCACTTTTAACGCGAACATATCGCTCGCAAATTAGCTCCTTGCATGCTTTTAGGATTAGTTTCGACATAGTTTGTGAACTAACTTGCTTGTGGGTGTTTATAATGATGTTTGATGTTTGTTAAAGTTTTGTATAACTTTGTAAATGAATGTTGTTTCTAACGACCTCACCTCACATGACACTTTGTTGAGCATAATGCATTCGAATCTCATTGCATCTTCTTCTTTCTTCTTCTTCTTCTTCTTTCTTTCTTTTAGCACTTGTTAGTGCTTGGTTTGTGTGCTTTTGCCAAAGCATTTTACTTGATTATACCCCTCTTCTCACTTGGTTTGCCAACCAAGATGATGGATTTTATAGGTTCCCCTTAGGTTTAGCTCGATTAACTTAGTTTTCGAGTTTAGACATTAAGTTAGGCATCCATGCATGATAACCTTAGATAGATTCTTCCCTTGTTTATACCCTTAACTTAGGATCAACTTTGCATGATAATGTTAGGATTTAGAAGTAGGTTAGTTTCTAGCCATTTTACCTTTATCCTTTTGCATCCTTAAAACTAAAATCTTGTTTTTGTCAAGTGCATTAAAACACTCTAATAATCAAACTTTTTCTAAAGTAAAAGATACAAACCAATTAGTCGAGGATGTTTCTCGTCTGCTCACTATTGATGCTTTGTTGTCCTGTTGTCGTTGTTTCGCTTATCTCATCTTTTGATGTCTCGTATCCCATTTGTCGATGCTTCGCCATCCCGCCTCCGATGTTTCGCTATCCCGCTCAGAATGATGTTTCATTATCATGGAGGTGTTTCGTCATCGCTTGTTGTTTCGTCGCTAATCTAAAAACACAAACCAACCAAAACAAGTGAGCCGAACTACGGCGCCTCGACTTTCCCATTGCACGAGGGAATACGTAGGCATCCCGTCGTGGGCTAGATCGAGCAACCTTTGAAAATATTTCTTCTTTTCCCGTGTTTTATTTATTTCATTCTTTTCTTTTATTTCTTTATTCTTCTTTTCTTTTTGCATACATTATACCATGTATGATATAGTTAGACCTTTACAACCATTAGATAGAAAGTAAAGCTGATACCAGAGTACTACGCGCGCAGGTGCTAATCCTTCCTCGCGTAATGCACTTCCTTACCCGATCCTCGTCGCAAGACCGTGATTTTTTCGCTTCGTGTTTACTCGATGTTTACCTTTCCCTCTTGGCGGGATAAAAAAAGTTCGATGGCGACTTCATTGATATATAGTTATATCCATTGACTTTCACTCGGGTGTTTCACCGAGCAGTGATCCTATCAACATCATCATGTTAGTCCCCGAGCAGTGATCCTATCAACATCATCACATTAGTCTCCGAACAGTGATCCTATCAACATTATCACGTTAGTCCCCGAGTGTAATACGGTGAACTGACTTTGTAGGTTTTTGGTATCGCAAATGTGCAGATAGCAAGAGTCGCCACCGACTTTTCTTTTATCCAATTAAGGGAAGGTAAAAGTATGTAAAAGACCTTCGTTAGATTCTCCGTAAGGGAGAAGGTTATGAAAAGGAAGGTATTAGCACCCTTTCCATCCGTAGTTATCTACGGCCTTAGTTGCTCTTAGATCACTTTAAAATTGTGCTTTCGTGTGTTTGACAAAAATGTTTTGAAAAGGCATTTCGCTTGACTTTGTAATGATTCATGTAGGAATGTATACAAAGTGTTCGAAATGTTTCGCTTTTGAAAAGAGTTTGAACTTTGAAAAAAGTGAGTGTGAAAAGTATTTTGATAGAGCAAGCAACTAAAAGTCTTATTACCTACTCGTAATGGTCGTTGTAATATTTTACTTTCCTTTAGAATAGTGTTATCCATACCATTAGTTGGTAGGTAACCCCATTCGTTGGATGTAAGCGGACATCTGGGACATCGATGGTCATAGAAGGCAACTTGTAGGAAGTATCCTAGCACATTCAAGGACTATCATCATTTTCGTGAGGCTTACAATCGAGGGACAAGATCATGTTTTTGTAGGCGACATCGTGGGTCTATGATCTTTGTATCAAGGGACTATGATGATTTGTTTTGAAGGCAACGTGCTAGAATACCTCGCTCGAGGGACATGACCATTTGAATTGAAGGCAACGAGAGAATTACCCTAAGGTATGTGTGATGAGAGTGTGTCAATTCAGTATTTATCTTTGAAAATTAAAGTGAGCTACGCTCAATTTTATCTTGCCATACACGCCTAATTACTAGCGATTATAAGATGCGGAAAGTAAATCATGAAAGTAAAGATGCCGAAAGATAAATCCTACGCTATTACATGGCTTTGGGGCAGATACATAATTGAAAAGTGCGGAAAATAAAAGTCCTAATTAAACTATTACATCCCATAGGCAATTACATAATATGAAAAGAAAACGATAAAAAAATTGTCCGAAACGGAATAACTTGTGAATAGATGAAAAATCGGGAAATACGAGGAAATTGAATAAGAGGAAAATGTTAGTAAAAATAATAATTTTTGAATGAGAAAAATGTTTTCATGCTGGAAATAACATTAATATGCTAAAATAATTTTTTGGGATTTTTTGGAGTTAATTTAATAATTAAAAATCAATTAAAAGTGATTTAAATGATAAAATAGAAATTAAATTAAATATGCATGCAAAAGTAATAATTTTAATTTTATAAATTAAATAAACATTATTCTGATGTGTATGCAAAAAATAAATATTTTTGGTATTTTTTAAATGCATGATAAAAATTATGAAAGATAAATTAAATTGTATGAAAATATTAAAAGAAAATATGAAAATAGTAAAAATATGCAAACTTGTAAAAAATGCTTTGCCATGGCTGGGAATCGAACTCAGGTCCCCTAGGTGAAAAGCGCAGCCTCGCTAATCGAGCCAAGGGCACACGCAGTTATGGAAACGGAGCGAATGGCTTGTAAACGAGTGTCACCCCCTGATTGCCCAAAATCACGCGCCAAGCTTCATCTTCTTCGTTTTGAATTTTTGAAAAGATAGTTACCATGACGCTATAGTCCCTGCAATTCCTAAAATCAAACACAAGCAATATAAATGACATTCAAAGGCATGGTTCGATTGGAAACATCGTTCTGAACACGATGGTGGTGGTCTTTTTGTCCAATTTTTCCGTTTTAAGGAAACCCTAATTCGAAACCGAAACCCTAGCAATGGTGATTCGTGTTCTAGGCCATGGAAATTCAATCAAACCACCCGTAAAGCTTCCAAGCTTCATTCTAAACACAAAACAACAACAAAACATGTTAAAATGCATGAATAATGGAAATCGATTTTGAAAAAGTGTGACAAACCAAATCGCGTTTGCAATTCTTAATGTTTTTGGACAATGTAAAGGTCCTGGATGCTTCAAGGGATGTCAAGGAACGTTTGGATCCTCAAACCAATTGAAACAAGTCAACAAGGCTAGTTACTTGAAAGGCACGATTTTTGACCTTTAGGTTAGGGTTCTCGAGGCAATTTTTCTGCTCCAATTCATGTGATATGCATTGTATATTTATAATGGATGGAAATTGAGTGATTTGAGGAACAAATAATGGTTAATCAATGTAAAGATTATTTGATTTTGTACAAAATCAAATCTTATCTTTTTGATCAATTTCAATCAAATTCTTGCCAAATCCATGATAATTTTGAAATTTGTCACCTTTATGGGTTACTTGATCCCAAGAATGAGAGAAAAATCAATTTGCAATTAATTTTGATTTTATACCTTATTTTTGAATTTAATTTGTATTTAAATGAATAAAATCCAAATTAAATAGAAAATAAAGAAAATTCGTGGCATTGGGCTTGGATGTTCCAAATTGTATAAGGAACAAGTTTGAATGAAGGAAAACTAGGCCCATTTGCAAAAAATTGGTTTTTACAGTATCTCTTTGTGCACTTCTTCAAAATTGCCCAACTTGCACAAGGTGTATTTTGCTCAATTTTCCATATTTTTGAGTGTTCTTGGACTTTTGAAAGCTCTAAGAGTCCTCTAACCAACCTCTTTGGTTTCATCTCAATTGAGTTTCCATGCTCAATATATCTTCAAAACAACATGTTGACTTTTGTTGACTTTGAAAAGGACTTGTAATGTTTTGATCCATACCTTCCAAATGAAGCATTTTTGAACATTCTTGTGAGACATAAAGTTGTAGAGAATTGAATTTTTCAAAACAAGAGGCGGTGGAAAATTTCTAAGAAAGTATGAAGAAGTTATGCTCAACAAAGTTTGGTTGACTTTTCACTAAGAAACCCTAATTTAGAAAGTTTGACTTTGAGCAAATCTTGAGTTTTCTTGGTGAATCATGATCAACCCTTGATCAAGTGATGAATGTAACTTCAAAATGAGGATGTTGACCAAAAATCATGAAGTTTGACTGTATGTTGACCACATTTGACTTTTTGTCCAATACAACTGATTATCAACCATCTAAGCAATTGTCTGAGGAAACTTGACTTGTGAAGCTTGAAAATTTACATGGAGAATCTTTGAAGCATATGAGGAGGCATGAAGACCATTGAGATGTTGGAAACCCATCTCGATCTCGAGAATTGCCAAACCCTAGTTTGGTTGATTGTCTAGAGAGGGTTTGTCCGATCAACCCTTGAAGAACTTTCGAGCATGGATGTATGGAATATCTTTGAGAAGTAGGAGGGAAAATTTTGGGTATGACAACCTAACTGCTCAATCTTCTTGTATCGAAGGGTTAGATTGGCATGTTCGCCTTTCGTGACCGGAGGTAGAAGATGATTGAACACCGAGTACATCCGAAAATTTGCACTGTTGTTGGTCGATGATGCGGAATGGCTTTGTGATGCCATTTGAGGAGCCGGAGATTTCCGGGAATGATTCGTATGCTAGACTCGATATTGTTGTATGGATAGGAGAATTGACGGGATGGGCTTAAGATGCCATCCGAAAGATCGGTGCGGGAGTGAGCCGATATTAGGCTCAGACGCTTCGGAAGTGAAAGGAGACGGGCTTAGATGCCATCCTGAGGGATTCACACGCTAGACCCCGTGCTCATCTTTGAATGAAGTTATTGGTTTGTATTGGTTTTTAACCAAATATGCAGATTCGAAAGTGGAGAAATGTTGACAAGTAGTCGGAGATGGGCTTAAGATGCCATCCAAGGCAACCGAGTCGCACTTCAGACTCGTGGTTGCCGCTGATAATAAGAAGGAGTCGAATAGATCTTCGTGGCCGACTACTCCGAGGGATAGTAGTTGGCAAAATGTGGATAGCTTCCCGTTGTGCTTTGGGTATTGATCCACCCTCGTTATCCGAGGATAACTTGTGATCGCTCGATAGTTTTCCGCCTAACTTCGTATTATCTCGGATCCGTTGTCGGAGGACAACGAGGGCGGTCGCTCGATAGTTTTCCCGTCTCGATTCGGGTATTAATCCGGATCATTTGTCGGAGGACAACTAGGGCGCTTTTCGATAGTTCTCCCGCCCGATTCGTATTAATCTTTCGACTTGTCGAGGACAACTAGGGCGGCTCTTCGATAGTTCTCCGTCCGATTCGGGTACATCTTGGATCGCTTGTCGGAGGACAACTAGGGCGGTCTTTCGATAGTTCTCCCGCCTGATTCGGTATTAATCCGGACCCGCTTACGCTTAAGTGATTTTTACCGCTTTGGAGAAAACAAGAGAAACTTTGATAGAATATCGTTAGTCTTATGCAAAGTATGATGCATGACGATGTAATGAATGACACATGCATATATTATGACTTTATGAGAAATGTATGAATGATAGATGTTGTGGTATTTCAAAACATATCCATCTTGAAGAAGATGTATGTTCCGCTGAGGATTTCGACTTCGTTGGGGACGGAACGGATAGAGACCCTGAGAAGAAAGAAAACTTTGATTCCTCCGATGCACTATCTAACCAAGTTTTGGGCCTAGATATTGTTGAGGATGGTAGAGATCGAGAAACACGTTGTTGAGGATCTCATTCATAGACCCCCTGGGAGAGTCCGGGAGGTACTGCTGGGGATCTTATGTAAATCCCGTCAAGAGTATTTGATAGTTGTTTTGGAGACCGGGTTAGGAGGATCTGGAGCCCGTTGACATCTCTGGCTGAGGAATAAAAGATGTAGGTTTCCTCCGATGCACTATCTGACCAAGTTCCAGGTCTGGACACTACTGCTAGAGAAAAGGGGAATTGTTGAGAGATATCTTGTTGGGGATGAATACCTCGGTCGGGGATGAAACGTTATTGCTTGGAAACTGATGTAACACAATTTTAGTTGAGTGGAATCACTGCTCAGGGATTCACCTCTACTCCGCTGGGGAAGGTTTGTGGTGAGTGACACCTCTGTGGGAGTCATGTTATGTGGGGAAATGCATTGGTGACCTTCGTCGTCATCTCAATTCCTAGAGCCTGTAGCAATTACTTTGTTATGTTTACTTTTCGCATGTTTGTGACTAGATTTTTATTGTCAAATGCATATAATCATTCAAAGCAAACGTTGGACTTTATGCAAACGACAACAGCAAGAATTGTAAAGAGAAAGAAACTTGTATTTATTTGAAAGGTGGCGTATGGCCAAGTAGTCTGTACACAAAAGAAGTAAAAATCTATGCGGAAACAATCTCGTTAAGTTCCAACTATGCTAGTACTCATATATTTCAACTATCTCATCTCCTTGCTGTCAGTAGAAAGCGAATGGATTGATTTTCGCCATTTGAATCTTGAACGCTGATAGTAGTCTGGAAGAAAGTGATCTGGACAAGACATAGTCGTACGCTTAAATTCCTAACTTTTGCCTAGACCGCCTTTCGTGTTTTCGCCTACCGATACTTTTTGCCCAAGCCGCTTTTCGTGTTTTCGACTGCGGGTGTACATGTTTTGTATATATCCTTAACTTTGCCCAACCTTTGGTTCGTCAGATGCCCTTATTTTGCCTAGGTCACCGACCTAGCGGGTCTCTTTTATGCGTAGTATTTTTGACTATGTCCGCTGCTCACTGTGTGGGAAATCTCTCCATCCATGGTGCTATACCATAGTCACGAAAATACAGCTTTGACTACAAATGGTCCCTCAAAGGTGGGAGTCCACTTGCTCGGGATCACCTTGTGGAAGGATGATGCTTGACTACTAGGTCACCGACTTGGTAGACTAGGTGCTTGACTTTCTTATTAAATGCTCGATCATTCGCTTCGATAGATCTGCTCATGGCTGATGGATGCGAGTCAAGCCGTCAATCAAGATTTGGTCAAGGCGGTCTGAATCCAATCATCTTCGCTTAACTCGGCCCCGGAGGACTCTAGTCGAGGGTATCTCAACCTCGATTGGTAGGACCGCCCATACCGTGATACAAGAGAGAAAGGGTTGCCCTTGTCGATGTTCGTATCAGAAAGCGATAACCATGAAGAGCAAATGGTAACATCTCATGCCAATCTCGTAAGTCACCGCCATCTTCTCAGATGATCTTCTTAATGTTCTTGTTGGCGGCTTCCATCGCGCCATTCATCTTAGGCCGATAAGGAGAAGAATTGTGATGCTTGATCTTGAATCGCTGCGAGTTCGGTGATCATTTTGTTGTTGAGATTAGAGCCATTATCTGTGATAATCTTTTCGTGAGTTCCATACCGATGATAAGATTGTGTTTGATGAATCGAGCCGACATTCTTGGTAACAGATGCGACGAGGTCGCTTTACCCACTTGGTGAAATAGTCAATTGCCACAAGGATGAAACGATGTCCGTTGGAAGTCAGGCTTGATTTCTCCGATCATGTCAATGCCCCACATTGCAAAAGGCCAAGGAGCTGTTAGAACATTCAAAGGTACCGGAGGTACGGTACTTTGTCGATAACTGCATTTGTGGCAAGATCGAGCGAAGTGACAATCAACTTCCATGGTGGACCAATAGTAACTGTTCTCAAAATCTTCTTAGCCATCGTATGACCATCGGAGTGAGTACAAATGCGCCTTCGCGTAGCTCTTCCATGATACGCCCACTGCTTTCCTACTACACAACAAGTAAGCACAAGTCGTGATTGCTTTGTATAAGATGCCGTTGTGAGGAAGAACTTGATGCAAATCTTCTCAAGAACTTCTTATCGTTGATGATGCCCTCGATGGATTCCTAAGTCTCAAGATACCTCTTCACGTCAGAGTACCAAGGTTTCTCTTCCGTATCAAGCTCATAACAATATGTCGGTTCGTCAAACTTCTCGATGATGATCCGGGGAGCCTCGTTGTCCCATATGACCTTGAACATAGATGACATAGTAGCTAACGCCGCTAACCGATTCTCTCTCATGGAATGTGACCGAAAGCGATCTCTTCAAGTAGGGATCAAACCTAACATGCCTCGACACGGAATGAGATCTGGATGCCTCGTGATCCCACTCGCCTTAATCGACCGATCACTAAAGCGAGTCTCCATACACTTGCAAGAACTTGATTCTTAAGTCAATAGCTTTAATACCCATGATGCACGCTCAGATTCGCCATGTTGTTGGTGCAATCAAACATAATCAGGTGAAAGGAGTGTGTCCACCGTAGGGATATAATGATGGCGCCGATGCTGCTAAGCGCTTGAGGCTCCATCAAAGACCATGGTCCATCGGGATCCTTGTTGTCCTTCGTCTGGCCTCGTTCTTCGCAATCCGTAACTAGTAAAACATCTTCATCGGAAATTAACCGCATAGATCGATAGTCATCTACGGTTGATGAGCCAAATGATCGCTACTACACTTCCTTTGATTGCTTTCTCGAGAAGTGTATCGGATGTCGATTCGGTCGTAATCATTTGCCATCTTGCTATTCTTCCGGAGAGAGTTGGTTTCAAATATGTATTTTATCGGATCCATCTTGAAATCAACAAGGTAGTGTGAGTCAACATATACTGCCTTAGTCGGCGAAAGCAAGTTAAAGCGTTGCAAGTTTTCTAGCTGTGAGTATCTTGTTTCACAATGGTAAACTTTTTACTAAGGTAGTATATTGCATGCTCTTTTCGACCAGACTCGTCATGTTGCCCCAACACACACCCCATTGAATTTTCTAACACTGTCAAGTACATGATAAGAGCTGGCATTTCTTGAATGGCTTTGACCTTGGCGGGGTCAACTTCAATACCTTTACCACTGACAACAAACCCTAGGAGTTTGCCGGATCTGACTCCAAAGGTGCACTTGTTGGGATTAAGTCTCAACCTGTACTTCTTCAGCCTATCAAAGAGTTTCTGCAAATGATCAAGATGTTCTTCTTCAGTCTGTGATCGAGCTATCATGTCGTCGACGTAGACCTCTATCTCGTGATGAATCATGTCATGAAATAATGTCACCATGGCACGCTGATAAGTGGCGCCCGCGTTCTTCAATCCGAACGGCATGACCTTGTAGCAGAAAGTGCCCCATTGTGTAACGAAAGTAGTCTTCTCCATGTCTTCAGGAGCCATTTTGATCTGATTGTAACCGGAGAAACCATCCATGAAGGAGAAAACCTTATGCTGAGCGGTGTTGTCAACCAGAACATCAATATGAGGAAGTGGAAAGTCGCCTTCTGACTCGCTTTGTTCGTATCTCGTAATCCACACATTCGCACTCTGCCATCCTTCTGGTCATGCACCACATTAGCTACCCACTGTGGATAAGAAGTAACAGCTAAGAAACCGGCGTTGAACTGCTTCATAACTTCGGTTTTGATCTTCTCTGACATCTCAGGACGCATGCGACGAACCTTCTGTTTCACTAGGAGAAAACCTTCCTTTGTCGGCAATCGGTGTACCACAATATCAATGTCTAAACCCGACATGTCTTCGTATGACCAAGCAAAACCTCAATATAGTCTCGTAGCATCCGAACCAATCTTTCTTTAATCGCTCTCAAGACCCGCTCCTATCTTGATCTCTTTCTCGCCTTCGTCAAGACTCCAAATTCACAACCTCAACTTGCTCGTGGTGGTCAGATAACTTGTTCTTCTTGTCAGAGTACGACAAGTTCTCCGGCACTTCACAATCTTCCTCACCCTCTTCTTCGCTTGGTATATCGGATTATCAAGTCATATTTAGCAATAGCATAGTCATATCAACTAGATTCGAGTGATTCTGCAGTATCACGGGTGTGTGTAAGAAACACATAGCTTCAGTGTAAAGTAATAGAAAGAAACAACAATTGAATGCAAAAGTCCAACGATTTTATTGAATGAAAATATGCAAATGATGTGATAATAACCCTTTCAAACGAGCCATGATGCCCCTGCAAGGCACTAGGTTTTAGAGTTTATTGTTCAAAACATAGAAAATACGAAAAGCAAAACAAAACAAGAGCAATTATTCCCGTCTAAAGGAGATTTGTACGCCTTCATCTTCCAATTGTTAAGCCCATCGCCGAGTTGGGAAGATCCACTTGTCGATGTCAAGTCGTAGTCGCCGCCTTCTATAACATGGATTCCACTGACTAATGCGGAAAGGAAGTCGGCCGGCACGCTCGTGGCGATCATCTTCTGACCTTTGATGGTGAAGCCTAAACCAGCCTTGTCAAATTTGAAAGGAAGATCGTGGAGCCGCCCAAATAGCACTACCTCCTTCTTCAACAAAGACTGAGCATCCTTCACGAGGCCATCCTAGGTGGTACTTGTGTAACTTTGAGGTAGTAGGAGAGTCAAGTGCATGACTGGGATTGTTTCAAAAGCTTGACAGGAGTCTCAAAGAATTCACCCTCCACCTCGAGATATCGAACGATCAGATGATCGACCATATATTCTTCTTCACCACATACCGTAACAACCTTCCCTTTCACCGGATATTTTAGCCGATGTAGGGTAGGTACCGCCCCATGTATCCAAGGGCCCAAGTAGGCAAGATTAAGTCGACGGATGTCCATGACAAAGAAAGTAGAGTGAAAAGTCCGGGAACCGACTTTAATCGCGTAATGAGTTCTCCAAGCGCTTGGAACCATCAAAAGCTCTCACATAATGTCACCGGGCTTCAGGACCAATCGTTCAACATCAAGTCGGTCAAAAGCAGTCTTCGGTAGGATGTTCAGAGCAGAACTGGTATGAACCAAAACATGAGACAATGTAATGCCCTTGCATTCAACAGATGTGCAAGGCTTTGTTGTGTTTCTTTCCTATAGAGTCAAATCGGCATCGAGAAGTTTAGCCGTTGTTGGCAAGCTAGCAATACAAACTTCAAACTAGTCTGTAGTAGTGTCTTGCGGTACGCAGCATTCTTCAAACTTCACCAAGGCATTAGCATGAGCCTCTGAGCACAAGAGCAGAAAGCAAACATGGAGATCTTGGACTGAGTCTCCCAACTGCTCCACAACATTGTAGTCACTTTTCTTGATAATCTCTTTAATTTCTCCATTTCTCGCTTGGAGGTGTCTTCAAGAACTTCCTTTGGTACTTCGAAAGGATGAGTCAACGTTCTTTCCTCTAGCTGGGGAATGGGTTGAATAGCGGAATGCGAGCCGGAGTCGCAGCTGCTTTTTGAGGAGAGATATCTGAGAGAATACCTTCCAGCTCGTCACCTTACTTGATCCTGATGTTGTCAATGTTAGAATGGTAGCTTCAACTAAGATCTTCAATGGTTAGAGGGTCTTTCTTGACGCCATGATAGTAAACATCACCCATAATTCCAAGGGATAGCCTTGTCGAGGAATATGGAACCGGTCTGAGAAGTAATGATGAGAGGTGCCACCCTAGGCATGGATCGCAGAGGAAATCCTTATCGTGTTAACATCAAGATAGTCTTCTGGGAAATCACACCCCATCCGGTCGCTTTAACATCTTCAATAGGAATCTTGTAGCTCTCAGAACAAAGGTACTTCACCATGTAATCATACTTTCCACTTGGTCGCCCTAAGGTATCCCATGCAGATGTACAATTTCATTCACATCTTCGATCTTCGCTTAGACATGTCTTCACACGCATTCTCCACAAGTGGTTTCGTAAATAGTATTTCATGGTTATCCATCATGCATTGAACACGCCTTCTCAACCAAGCACAACCATCAAAAGTGATGGCACCAACGCAATTTCTAGGCATCCGGATTGACACCGCTTGCAGAAATTCTTCTTAATACCATCGAGGAATGGTCAAGTCATCTATGTTGAAAACATAAGTATCCTCACCAACATCATTGGAACTTTTGTCATGGTTAGGCATAGGCGCTGATCACGCTCGAGTCTCAACAGAGGATCAAACTCAATCGCTTAGCTTCAATCATATCCCGAATTTTGTTCTTCGTGAGCCCAACAATCATCGTTGTTATGTCCAGGCTATTGGAATGGTAAGCACACTTAGCATTAAGATTGTATCTGAGAGGAAGTGTTGATATTTTGAGGAGGATCCTCAAGGTTATCACTATGCTTTCAACATGTGTTGCAAGGCTTGCACAATGGCATGTTGATTTTGTAAATGTCTTGTGGCGCTGCCTGCCACGCTGTTGTCTCACGAGGTTGTGCTGATGTAGGATCGAGATCACAACCGCCCCCACAGATTGAGCACGGTCGGTCTTGGCTCGGCTTTTCCGACCCACACAAGATTAGTTTCTTTCTTACCACCAAAAGATCTCTTCGCAAAGATTGAAGATGACTCACCCGAATCTTTCCGCCTTGATACCACTTCGATACGCCTCCTATCAATATCACCGGTGAACCCTATCAAGAGTTTCCAATCGATGATTGAAGAATGGGCCTCCGTTGTTCCCATAAACATATCAACCAATTCCTATTGGACAAGGGTGGCTGAACTCACTGCTAGGTCTCTATTTCGAGCGTACTTTTGAACTTCGTCACGACCCATAGACATGCTCAGTTGCATGCGAGTGGGTGTCAATTCAAGATTGTACTATACGCTTGTAGAAAGCATCCTCTAAGTCACCCAAGTACGGATACCATTCTCTAGCCGATAATACCACTCCAACCGAGTTCCGACAAACTCTTGAAAATAGTGCATCCACAACTTTCGTCATCGCAAGGGGTTGATCTTCCAACATAGGACTTCAAGTGCAGCTTCGGACAAGAAATGCCATCATACTTGGCAAAAGTTGGAACTTTGAACTTGGGGGGAATCACCACACCAGGAACAAGATTCAGATCATCAAAATTCTGACATCTTCGTGTTTTCCACAAAGATTCAGACGGTCTTCAAGTTTCTTGTACTTGTCATCTTCATCGTAGTATCGCTATAGTCGAGCGATCCTCTCTCTCTTCTCGTGCTCACGCTGGTCATCTTCATTACCTTGACACCCTCATTCTTGACACTTCCTTCGAGAGCTCTATCCGCTAACCACTTTAGGACCACCTTTGTAGCGCCGCCCATGTTGAGAAGACCGACGACCTTCTTCTTTCTAATGAGCTTCTTCGATCTTCTTGGCCTTGGACCAAGCTAGTGAACATCATTAAACCGAGCATTTCGAGCTTGAGATCTTTGATGATCGCTCAAGAGCCATTTCGCTAAAATAAATAGCGAGGGAATGAGAAAACCAATCTTCAATGTACCGTGATGCAATGTTATGCTATGATATGCAATGTTTATGAATGCGATGCAATGTTTTCAAGGACCTTAGAGATTTAAATTTGTTAAACAAGCACGAACAAACATTTATTAGTTCTCTTTATTCTTTTTCTTTTCAAGTACAAAAGATAGTTCAAAACAATAAAAGAAAAATATAAATCCTAAAACTCTAAGTCTCCCATGGCGCTTCCTCTTGGTGCCGAGGTAGGCGTGATGCTTCGCCTCGTGAAGTAACTTTGTCAACTCTAGCACTTTCTTCTCACTTGCATAGCACCGAGCTTCAAGGTATCTCTTCTTCTTTGAGCTAAATCCAAGATCTCTTCAAGTCTTCAAAATCGAGGCATGCCGGGATGGGGAATGGTATAGACTGCCACCTATAGCAACAGTTCCATAATTACCGTAAAAGCGTGAATGGCATCATGAGGTTTTGAGCTCGAGCTCGCACCCATTTGAGGTAAGGTTCCCAAGGAATGGAGTTTTGTGCCCCAAAGTCTTGGTATCGCCTTCTTTACCATGCCCAAGCGTATGAACCTTCGCTTGCACTCGAGATCGTGGTTGCAATGAACCCAATACCTTGGAGAAGCATATCATGTGGACCATCCCTTCGAGCAAAACCAAACTGACGTAGAGCTAGAGAAGGGTTGTAAGTAATACCTCCCCTTATACCAAGTAGTGGTACATTAGGGAATTTTCCGCAACGCTCAATGAATACGAAGTCCTTTTGAGAGAAAAGACTCCAACGGATATCTGAATGAGAGAGTGACATTAGTCTTTGAGACCACTTCAACCTTTGCTCGCTCTTCAAAACCGATGGAGGAAGGTGCAAATAAACCACCGGATAGTAACGGTATGCAACACATGAGAGTTCCTTGTCTTTTGATAGTAGGAGTGTGGAGAGAATGTAGAATATCTCCAAGTAAGGTAGGCACAAGATTGCGGGTAAGAAACAGCTTGATGGCGTTGACATCTATGAATTGATCCGAGTTAGGAAATAGAACCAAACCATAGATTAGCAAGGCCACAATGTCTTTGAATGCATGGAAACTCATAACTTTGAGGAATTCTCGTGCTTTAATTAGGAATTTGGCAAGTAAACCTTGACTCCACTTCGTTTCCCAATTGGCTTCAATGTCCGAGCGCTTAAGATGTAATGTCGATGCAATGTCTTCGCATCTAGGAACTTTTTCTAGACCGTGAAAGGCATTTGGTCAAGAATAGGTACCCCAAGTAGCTTAGAGAACTCTTCCAAGGTAGGAACCAATCGATAACTGGGAATGTAAAGCAATGGTGTTTCGATCAAAGAATCGAATAGACATGCATCATATCTTCTTCAAAACCGGAGGTAACCAAGTCAAGTAGATAACCATGTCTTTTGATGAACTGAGCATGATCGGGAATTTCTGAAACCAATTCTTTGAGCTGAGAAGGTATACCCATGAAGTTGATTCGGATAGTCTTTCTAGAAGCCATAATACCCTACAAAACAGAGCAAAGATAAATCCCTAGGTCCTTGAAATAGTTAGAAATGATATGCAATGCGATGATGTCATGATGTCATGTTTAGCACACACAAACAATTCACACAATAAGCCTAGGTTTAAGGCTTGCAAGAGGTATAGGTGATTACCCTACCAAAAGTTTGAGTTGGTTCATCCTGTCCTATAATAGTAACCGGGTTCTAGGAATCTCACATCATTGATCTTTCTCGTAGGCGTTTATTTCAATACGACTACCAAGTGGTCGACCGAAAATATCCCAAAAGTCTGATCTTAATGAGTGTAGCATCTTTCATACCCCAAAATTTGCCCTCCATCTATTCAAGAGATTTCATACATCCATACTCAAGGATTCCTCAAGAGTTGATCAGACAAACTCTCTCCTAGACAATCAACCCAAACTAGGGTTTGGTATCTCTCAAGTCAAGATGAATTTCCAACATCTCCAATGGTCTTCATGCCTCCTCATATGCTTCAAAGATTCTCCATGACAAGTTTCAAGCCTTACAAGTCAAGTTTCGATAATTGCTCGATGGTTGAAAATCAACAGATTGACAAGTCAATCGTGGTCAACATAGTCAAACTTCATAATTTTTGGTCAACATCCTCATTTTGAAGTTACATTCATCATTTGATCAAGGGTTGATCATGATTCATCAAGAAAACTCAAGATTTGCTCAAAAGTCAAACTTTCTAAATTAGGGTTTCTAGGTGAAAAGTCAATCGAACTTTGACCGATCATAACTTTCATACTTTTCGTAAATTTCCACCAAAGCTTATTTTGAAGGAAATTCAATTCTACAACTTCATATCTCTCAAGAATGTCCAAAAATGCTTCATTTGAGAGGTATAGCTCAAAACATTGTGTCATTTTCAAAGTCAACAAAAGTCAACTTTTGTTTTGAAGATATATTGAGCATGGTAACTCCAATTGAGATAAGACCAAAAGGTTGGTTAGAGGCCTCTTAGAGCTTTCCAAAAGTCCAAGAACACTCAAAATGTGGAAAATTGAGCAAGATACACCATTCACAATTTGGGCAATTTTGAAAGAATGCACAAAGAGAGATACTTCTAAAATCAAATTTTTGCAAATGGGCTTGCTTTTTCTTCATCCAAACTTATTCCTCATACAATTAGGAATATCCAAGCCCAATGCCATGAATTTTATTTTATTTTTCTATTTAATTTGGAATTTATTCATTTAAATACAAATTAAATTTTAAAATAAAGTATAAAATTAAAATTAATTGCAAGATTGATTTTATTCTTTCCTTGAGACTCAAGTAACTCACCAAGGCCAGCAATTTTCGAAATTAGATCAAATATGGCAAGATTGGATTGAAATTAATCAAGTTTTGAAAATTTGATTTTATACAAAATCAAATTTGATTTTCATTGAATGGTGATTGATTCTTACCAAAACAATGCCAAATCCTTCCAAGATATTATACGATGCACACGAAGAGAATGAAAGATTGCTCTAAGAACCCTAACCTAAAAGCAAAAACCGTGGCAAACAAGCAAGTGTCAATCATACTTCCATTGCTTTCAATCGTTGAGGATTCCATTGCATTCCTTGAGGTCTTTAGAGTCGATCCGCACTCTTACATCATTCAAAACCATCAAGAATTCATCAAACACGATTTCGGTTTGTCAAGTTTCTTTCAAAATCGATTTTTATCATTCATGCATTATTAACCTATTTTGATTGTTTGTTCATGTTTAGAATCAAGTTTGCAAGCGATCTGGGCAAGCCAATCGTGTTTCCATGGCCTGAATCATGATATACCATAGCTAGGGTTTCTGAGTTCGAATTAGGGCTTTGTTTAAATGGAAAAATTGGACCATGAGACCTATACCATCGTGTTCGGAATGCTTCAAGGAATCGAACCATGGCCTTAGATGTCATTTATATTATGTATGCTGTGTTTTTGATTTTGTTGATTCAGAAGGCCGAGCAAAAGCCGACGCTATCTTTCAAAAATTCAAAAGGTCAAGACGATGGATGGCGCGAGCGAGGAAGCTGGGGACTACACGTGTTTTGATCCCACTCACTCATTTTCAAACATCGACGCAACGTGGCCTAGTGGTTAGAGCGCCATCGCCTCGGATCCTCTCCCATGTCCCGAGTTCGATCCCTATGGGCACCCGCTTTGTTTCTTTTTCTCAACTTTGCATATTTTCATGTTTTTCATATATTTTAATATTTTGCATTATTTTTAATTCTTTTCCTAATTTTATTTATGCATTAAAAATTGTCAAAATTGTTTTCCTTTGCATTTATTTTCAGAAAATCTTTATTTAATTTAATAAATTTAAAAATATAATTTTGCATGCATATTTATTTTTATTTATAATTTTGCATTTAAATCACTTTTAATTCATTTTAATTATTAAATGCATCTAAAAATCCCAAAATTTATTTTAGCATATTTATATTATTTCCAAGATGTCATATTTTTTCCAATTAAAATTTGCATTTTTCTAACATTTTCTCTTATTTCGATTTCATCATATTTTCCGATTTCTCGCTCGCTTCACGTGTTCTTCCAACTCGACGCTTTACCATTTTCATGTTCATTTTTTCCAATAATGTAATCGATACGGATGTAATAGTTTAACTTAGGACTTTATTTTCCGATTTTAAATTATGTATCCGCCTAAAGCCTTGTAATAGCGACATTTACCTTCCGCACTTTACATTCCGCATTTTAATTCCGCACCTTATTAATTGCTAGTAACTAGGCGGTATGGCAAGATAATAATGAACTTAGCCCACTAATTTTCAAGATAAAATATCCAAATCAACACACTTTTCACACACGCACCTTTAGGTAATTCTCTCGCTGTTTTACGACAAACGGTCATGTCCTCGAACGAGAGGTATCCTAGCACCGCTGTTTCACAAATAAATCATCATAGTCCCTTCGATACAAAGATCATAAGACCCACGATGTCGCATGACCTCGATTGTCGCACGAAAATGATGATAGTCCTTCGAATGTGCTAGGATACTTCCACAAGTTGCCTTCGATGACCATCCGATGTCCCTTCGAATGTGCGCACATCCAACGAATGGAGCTACCTATCAACTAATGGTACGGTTAGCTATTCTAAAGGAATGTAAAAGCACGAGAACCACCAATTCCGAGGATAATAAGTCTTTTAGTTGCTCACTCTACCAAATGCTTTTCACACCACACACTCTTTTGTCAAAGTTCAAACTCTTTTCAAAACGAAACATTTCCGAACACTTTGTATACACTCCTTCATGAGTCATTACAAAGTCAAAGCGAAATGCCCTTTTCAAAACATTTTGTCAAACACACGTAAAGCAATTTTAAAAGATCTAGAGCAACTAAGAGCCCAGAATAAATCATGGATGGAAAGGGTGCTAATACCTTCCTTTTCATAACCATTCTCCGAACTCGTAATCTAAACGAAGGTCTTTTTCTCGCACTTTTACCTTCCTTAATTGATAAAATAAAAGTCGGTGGCGACTCTTGCTATCCGCACATTTGCGATACAAAAATCCACAAAGTCAGTTCACCGTGTTACAACATCGAGTATCAGCCAACCTCGGCCTACACCAAAGCCGGCCATCTCACTACCTTCTAATGGCCAAGATGGGTCAATTAAGGTTCTAAAAGTTTAGTTAGTGCTTGACACCACCAGAAGCCAAATACTATCCTCAACTTGGAAATGAAGAGTATCGACATCCAAAGTGTCACACTAACGTAGCATCATGTTGACCGCTTCGATATACGCCTAACGGTCGCGACGATTTATTGCTACTTACCTAAAAGGAAACTCGGATCCGTGTAGGATCCCACAAATATAATGCCCAAGCAACCCTTAAAGATAAAGCAAGCAAGTCAAACATAAAGCAATAAAGGTGATTTAGAAATCCCTAAGGTATTCTCTCTTTAGGTGTCTCCTCAGAAGTCGCCAGCTCAGAATACTTGAACTCGACTTTGTAGGTTTTTGTATCGCAATGTGCGAATAGCAAGAGTCGCCACCGACTTTTCTTTTATCCAATTAAGGGAAGGTAAAAGTATAAAAGACCTTCGTTAGATTCTCGAGTAAGGAAGAAGGTTATGAAAAGGGAAGGTATTAGCACCCCTTTCCATCCGTATTTATCTACGGCTCTTAGTTTCTCTTAGATCACTTTAAAATTGTGCTTTCGTGTGTTTGACAAAATATTTTGAAAAGCATTTCGCTTTGACTTTGTAATGATTCATGTAGGAATGTATACAAAGTGTTCGGAAATGTTTCGCTTTTGAAAAGAGTTTGAACTTTGAAAAAGTGTGAGGTGTGAAAAGTATTTTGATAGAGCAAGCAACTAAAAGTCTTATTACCTACTCGTAATGGTCGTTTGATTATTTTACTTTCCTTTAGAATAGTGTTTTCCATACCATTAGTTGGTAGGTAACCCCATTCTGGATGTGCGGACATTCGGGACATCGATGGTCATAGAAGGCAACTTGTAGGAAGTATCCTAGCACATTCAAGGGACTATCATCATTTTCGAGGTGACAATCGAGGGTCAAGATCATGTTTTTGTAGGCTACATCGTGGGTCTATGATCTTGTATCAAGGGACTATGATGATTTGTTTGAAGGCAACGGTGCTAGAATACCCCACGCTCGAGGGACATGACCATTTGAATTGTGAAGGCAACGAGAGAGAATTACCCTAAGGGGTGCATGTGTGATGAGAGTGTGTCAATTCAGGTATTTATCTTTGAAAATTAAAGTGAGCTACGTTCAATTTTATCTTGCCATACACGCCTAATTACTAGCAGATTATAAGATGCGGAAAGTAAATTGCGGAAAGTAAAGATGCTGAAAGATAAATCCTACGCTATTACATGGCTTTGGGGCAGATACATAATTGAAAAGTGCGGAAAATAAAAGTCCTAATTAAACTATTACATCCCATAGGCAATTACATAATATGAAAAGAAAACGATAAAAAATTGTCCGAAACGGAATAACCTGTGAATAGATGAAAATCGGGAAATACGAGGAAATTGAATAAGAGGAAAATGTTAGTAAAAATAATAATTTTTGAATGAGAAAAATGTTTTCATGCTGGAAATAACATTAATATGCTAAAATAATTTTTTGGGATTTTTTGGAGTTAATTTAATAATTAAAAATCAATTAAAAGTGATTTAAATGATAAAATAGAAATTAAATTAAATATGCATGCAAAAGTAATAATTTTAATTTTATAAATTAAATAAACATTATTCGATGTGTATGCAAAATAAATATTTTTGGTATTTTTAAATGCATGATAAAAATTATGAAAGATAAATTAAATTGTATGTAAATATTAAAAGAAAATATGAAAATAGTAAAATATGCAAACTTGTAAAAATGCTTTGCCATGGTCGAATCGAACTGTGTCCCCTGGTGAAAAGCGCAGCCTTGCTAATCGAGCCAAAGGCACACGCAGTTATGGAAACGGAGCGAATGGCTTGTAAACGAGTGTCACCCCCGATTGCTCCAAAATCACGCCAAGCTTCATCTTCTTCGCTTTGAATTTTTGAAAGATAGCCAGGCGACGCTATAGTCCTCAATTCCTAAAATCAAACACAAGCAATATAAATGACATTCAAAGGCATGGTTCGATTGGAAACATCGTTCTGAACACGATGGTGGTGGTCTTTTTGTCCAATTTTTCCGTTTTAAGGAAACCCTAATTCGAAACCGAAAACCCTAGCAATGGTGATTCGTGTTCTAGGCCATGGAAATTCAATCAAACCACCCAGAAAGCTTCCAAGCTTCATTCTAAACACAAAACAACAACAAAACATGTTAAAATGCATGAATAATGGAAATCGATTTTGAAAAGTGTGACAAACCGAATCGCGTTTTGCAATTTTAATGTTTTGGACAATGTAAAGGTCTCGATGCTTCAAGGGATGTCAAGGAACGTGTTTGGATCCTCAAAACCAATTGAAACAAGCTGGAACAAGGGCTACTAGTTACTTGAAAGGCACGGTTTTTTGACCTTTAGGTTAGGGTTCTTGAGGCAATTTTTCTGTTCCAATTCATGTGATATGCATTGTATATTTATAATGGATGGAAATTGAGCTGATTTGAGGAACAAATAATGGTTAATCAATGCAAAGATTATTTGAATTTGTACAAAATCAAATCTTATCTTTTTGATCAACTTCAATCAAATTCTTGCCAAATCCATGATAATTTCAAATTTGCCACTTTTATGGGTTACTTGGATCCCAAGAATGAGAGAAAAATCAATTTGCAATTAATTTTGATTTTATACCTTATTTTTGAATTTAATTTGTATTTAAATGAATAAAATCCAAATTAAATAGAAAAATAAAGCAAAAATTGTGGCATTGGGCTTGGATGTTCCAAATTGTATAAGGAACAAGTTTGAATGAAGGAAAACTAGGCCCATTTGCAAATAAATTGGTTTTTACAAGTATCTCTCTTTGTGCACTTCTTCAAAATTGCCCAACTTGCACAAGGTGTATTTTGCTCAATTTTCCATATTTTTGAGTGTTCTTGGACTTTTTGGAAAGCTCTAAGAGTCCTCTAACCAACCTCTTTGGTTTCATCTCAATTGGAGTTTCCATGCTCAACATATCTTCAAAACAACATGTTGACTTTGAAAAGGACCTATAATGTTTTGATCCATACCTTCCAAATGAAGCATTTTTTGAACATTCTTGTGAGACATGAAGTTGTAGAGAATTTAATTTCCTTCAAAACAAGAGGTGGTGGAAAAATTTCTGAGAAAGTATGAAGAAGTTATGCTCAATCAAAGTTTGGTTGACTTTTCACTAAGAAACCCTAATTTAGAAAGTTTGACTTTTGAGCAAATCTTGAGTTTTCTTGGTGAATCATGATCAACCCTTGATCAAGTGATGAATGTAACTTCAAAATGAGGATGTTGACCAAAAATCATGAAGTTTGACTGTATGTTGACCACAATTGACTTTTTGTCCAATACAACTGATTTTCAACCATCTGAGCAATTGTCTGAGGAAACTTGACTTGTGAAGCTTGAAACTTGACATGGAGAATCTTTGAAGCATATGAGGAGGCATGAAGACCATTGGAGATGTTGGAAACCCATCTGGATCTGAGAATTGCCAAACCCTAGTTTGGGTTGATTGTCTAGGAGAGGGTTTGTCTGATCAACCCTTGAGGAATCCTTGAGCATGGATGTATGAAATATCTTTGAGAAGTAGGAGGGAAAATTTTGGGGTATGACACCGAGCAGTGATCCTATCGACTTCATCGCATCAGTCACTGAGTAGTGATCCTATCAACATCATCACGTTAGTCCCCGAGCAGTGATCCTTAACTTCATCACTTTAGTCCCAACGCGGTGATTATTTATCTCTACATCATCACGTTGGTCCCTGAGTAGTGATCTTATCAAGCTTATCAACCTTCTCAAGTTATCACGTTACATTGTTCCCTGAGTAGTAACCAATTATCAATTAACTTATTATGTCCGTCTCCGAGCAATAATAGGTTACTCAGTATCACGTCATTCCTTGACAAGGTTTATACACAAGATATTCATCCCAAGCGGAGTATCTCCCAATGATTATCATTACCCGACAACTGCAATATCCAGACTCAAAACTTGGTCAGATAGTGCATCAGAGGAATTCACA
The DNA here is from genome assembly GCA_021764765.1 of Vicia sativa. Taxonomy (NCBI): domain Eukaryota; kingdom Viridiplantae; phylum Streptophyta; class Magnoliopsida; order Fabales; family Fabaceae; genus Vicia; species Vicia sativa. Next base: position 35,142,253 of record CM038797.1, on the reverse strand, counting down.
TCTCTCTTATTCCCCAGTCAGGGTTTCCAACAACTACATCCCCAAGCAGAAATCAAAGATCCTCAGCAGAACATTCCTACATTATTCATAAAAAATCATAACATGTGCGTATATCCTTCATGAGCATTATCGTTATCTCACATGAATCATAATCTGGATATACCTAACCATATCCTTTCAAGCTAAATTTCCCATCAAGTGAAAGTTATTTTCCAAGCGGAAGGTCAAAAGATTAATACTCGAAATAAGACGGAAAAGCTATCTGAACGACCATGCAAGTTATCAACAGACAGCAAGATACAGATTAATACCTGAAACAAGACGGGAAAGCTATCTTCATCTTGACGAATTATTCATTTCAAAAGTAGCCAAGACAAAGGTTTATTCTGATTCTATCTTATCATATCATCTCTCCAGATGGCATCTTTAAGCCCATCTCCGACCATGTATGGTTATCTCTCCACCTTTAGAATGTTACATACATGGTTAAAATCAAGCCATACCAGTCATCTTCATTCAAATACAAGCACAAAGTCTAACATACGACTCACTCTCTAGCATCCACTTCTCCAAATGGCATCTAAAATCCCATTCCAGCGCATCGTCAACTTACGATCTCATTCTATATACAAGCGAGTGCAAATTTTCAGGTGTACTCGAGTGTTCAATCATCTTCTACCTTCAGGTCACAAAAGGAAAGCATACCAATCTAACCCTTCAGGTACAAGAAGATTAAACAGGGGAAGCTATTATACCCCAAAATTTTCCCTCCTATTTCTCAAGATAATCCACATCTTCATACTCAAGAATTTTTCAAGGGTTGACCAGATGAACCCTCTCCTAAGCAATCAACCCACAACTAGGGTTTTGCTTCTCTCAAGAAAAATTCAAGTTCTAATACCTCAAGTGGTCATCATACCTCCTCACATGTCTCAAGGGATCACCATGTCAAGTTTCAATCCTCATAGCTCAAGTTTGCTCAATCAATTGCTCAGATGGTTGAAAATTAATTGTATTGGACAAAAAGTCAAATATGGTCAACATACAGTCAAACTTCATAATTTTTGGTCAACAACAGTATTTTGAAGTCATATTCATCATATGATCAAGGGTTGACCATGAATCATCAAGAAAACTCATGATTTGATCAAAAGTCAAAGTTTCCAAATTAGGGTTTTTGAACCAAAAGTCAATGTAACTTTGACCGTACATAACTTTCACAGACTTTATCAGAAAATTTTCCACCAAAGCTCATTTTGAAGGGAATTCAATTCTCTATAACTTCATGTCTCACAAGCTTTGGCCAAAAATGCTTCATTTGAGAGTTATGGATCAAGACATTATAGGTCCTCCTAAAAGTCAACAAAAAGTCATCTTTTTGCAAAGAAGTGTACATGAACATGGAAACTTCAATGAAGATGAAACCAAAATGAGTGTTTAGAGGACATCTTGAGATTTCTAAAAAGTCCAAGAACACTTAAAAATGTTGATAATTGATCAAGATACAAGTTGTGAAAGTTGGACATTTTTAAGGATGTGCGTGAAGAGAAATACTTAGTAAATGCAGATATTTTCCAAATGGGCCTAAGTTTTCATGATCCAAACTTAATCTTGACATTATCTATGGCATGAAAACTCAAGTGCACTCCCATATTGTATTTATTTGATTTATTTTTGAATTTAATGATTTAAATTCAATTTTAATTAAATAAAATACAAAGGTAAGAGTTAAGATGAGTCTTGCTTTCTACTTGTCTTGAGGTCCAAGATAATCCATGCTAGCTGGAAATTTTGCACCATGAATTAATACAAGATTGAGCCAAATATGGAAGAATTTGATAAAATATTTCAATAAAATATTTTGCATTCAAGTTCATATATTTTCCACAAATGCTTGACCTAATCTCTTGCCCTATATATACATAGCACATTCAGACATCAAGTAAGACGAGTTTAGAGCCGTAAAACTAGGGTTCTTGTTCAAAATTTTCAAGAGAAAGTTGCACCAACGAAACCCTAGTTCCAACCGTTTGGTAATTCCAAGCACTCCATCGTGCTCTCGAGGTAACATAGGGTAAGTATGGATCATCTCCATGACCAAGACATCCCGAATTGCATGTATCATGAAGCTCTAATTACATATTTTTCTTAAATTGTGATTGCTTTTATGATGTTTTGATCTAAACTAACCATGTTAATCGCTTCCCGAGGTTTATTAGAGGTGTCCGGTCCATCGTTACAAGCTTTTCATGGCCATATCATGGTTTGCCATAGTTAGGGCATAGAACTTCTAAGCTTCATATTTCTATTTGTAGGCAATTTTATACCAAACTAACACCACCCTGAGCTCGCAAGGGTCGATTTAGGGGGTAGGCTTAATCTCTTGCATTGATTCTCTTTATTTTGTAGGTTTGGAATCTGACCTTGCCGGAGAAGACGAAGTTGACCACCCTGGACGGTGGTTTGAACGTTTGACCCCGGTGACCTGAGCGTGGCGCTTTCTAATGGGTCCATTCAAACTCCCTGGGGCCCACACATGTTTTGTTTGAAAGTTCAAAATAGATACTCTGATAGTCTATTAAAGTTATGATCCTCTGATGAATTTGATACTCTGACCTATTTATGTTTTTCAACAGATGTTCTGACTCAAGTGTTAGAATGAAACACTACACCGTGTTGAGCAGAAGATGAACTTAGAAGTTCTGAGAAAGAACTTCTGGAACACAACTTCTGATAGAAGCATACAAGCATAACTTCTAATAGAAGCATACAAGTGCAAACTTCTGATAGAAGTAACTTCTGATGGAAGTAACTTCTGATAGAAGCATGCAAGCGCAACTTCTGATTGAAGTAACTTTTGATAGAAGCATGCAAGCGCAACTTCTGGGGATCGATCTCTGCTGACCCCTTATCTTTTTCTCACTTTTCTAACATTTCTCATTTCCTTATTTTTTTCTATTTTTCTTAATTTAATTTAATTTTCTTTTCAAAATTAATTAAAACCTTTTCAAAAATCATAAAAAGATAATTTCTTTTCTAGTAATTAGGGTTATTAACATAAAACCTTTTTTTTTTACTAATTTCTAAAACATTTTCACTAACATATTTCTTATTATCCTGATTATTTATTTGCTATTCTGTATTTACAATTCTAGAAAGGATGTTTAGGTCGCACATTTTTTATTCTGTAATAGCGTAGATTTACATTTCTACCTTTACTTTCTGCACTCCTATTATGTATCTGCCTCAAAGCCATGTAATAGCGTAGGATTTACATTTTCGCACTTTACATTCCGCACTTTATTTTCTTGTACATATTTAACTGCTAGTTAATTAGGGTTTGCATGCTAAAGACTAAAATCAACCATAGATAACTTTTAATTTCAAGATAAATATCTGAATACAACACACTTTTCACACTTGCAGACCCCTTAGGGTATCCTCTCTTGTTGCCTTTACGAATTCAATGGTCATGTACCTTGAACGTAGGGATACCATTAGCAACGATGCCTATGAATAATATCATCATAGTCCCTTTGATACAAAGATCATAGTCCCTCGATGACCCTCGATGTTGCCTAAGAATACATGATCTTGTCCCTCGATTGTTGCCTACGAAAAGTGATGATCTTCCCTACAATTGCTAAAGGTATCCTTACATGTTGCATTTTATGATCATACGATGACCCTTCTATTTTCCCTTCACATCCAAAAGAATAAAGTTACCTACCAACTAATGCTACAGATAGTCTTATTGTAAAGGAAAAGGAAAAATAACATGGAAACGACCATTCTGAGTAGGTAATAAGACTGTATTGCTTGCTCCAATCAAAATACTTTTCACACCTCACACTTTTCAAATACTTTCAAAAAACACTTTGTATACATTCCAACGTGAATCATTACAAAGTTAAACATCTTTCCAAAATAAACATTTCCAAACACTTCGTATACATTCCAACGAAAATCATTACGAAGTCAAAGCGAAATGTCCTTTTCAAATACATTTTCAAAAGTGAGCTAAGCAACTAAGAGTCCGTAGATAACTATGGATGGAAAGGGTGCTAACACCTTCCCTTTTTCATAACTGCCTCCCGTACTCCTAATCTAACGAAGGTCTCTGTTACTTTCACCTTCCATGTATTGGATAAAAGAAAAGTCGTTGGCGACTCTTGCTATCCGTAACATTTGCAATAAAAAGAAAAACAAACAAGTCAGTTCTCCCACCGTGTTACAAAACCTCTTTGTGTCTTCCCTTTAGCCTTCAACCAAATTCCATTCAAACACTCGTCATCCCTTTTAAACCTTCAACATTTGTTACAATAATTTTCGTTCTATTCTGCCGACATCAGCATCATCGTAGCAATATCAATGTTTTCCTCCACTGTAGCAACCTCTATACAGCTTCAAATCGACGATTTCGACGGATTTCGATAAATCTTCGACCTCCTTAACTTGTTTAGACTGTCATGCTGTTAAACAAATACTGTGATTAATTCTGGTATGGTTCTGAGTTGATTTTTATGATGAAACGATGTGGAGAATCTGTTGGTTGGTCGTATTTTCGAGTAGAGATCATTATAATGTTTGTGATAAAATCCTGAAAATGTTGTTTTCTGTGTTAGAGCATGTTGAAGTTTGAATGATTCTGTGCTAGCATTACTCGTTTTGATGATTGATTTTAAAGTAGAAGTTATTTGTGTTGTCATTAAGGTGTATGATAGCAATTTTAGTCTATTTGTTCCTATCGGTAATGTACAAATGGTGGATTGAAATTGGAAAAGAAATTCTGATGATATTAGGTTTTTGTTTTAATCAAACTTTGAAGTTCCGTTTTAAATCAATGTGAGTGATGAGTTCTTGATGTAAATGCCATCATATTTGGGTTTTAATTATGTAAATATATAAATGGTTTATAATGTTGCTTATGTCAATTTGATGTCATTCTATTGTGCAAAGTTTTGACGTTTGAATTCTTGATTTCTAAATGTGAATCGAATTTCATGTGATGCCTTTTGTTTGAGACCAACTGTTGTTGGTTTGGAATCTATTCTTTGTGTTCCTAACATGATCAAAATGAATTTGTTCGAATGGTTTTGGTTCTTAGTCTTTGCTTCCTAAAATTTGGTATGGTCGAATATGGTTTGTTGTGAACTTGACTTTTCATGTTTCGAGTTCGTTTTGAATAATAGCATGAGTTCTTATTTTTTTAGTTCATTTGTTAATGGAAATGTTTGAATGATAGATTGTTTAATTCTTCATTTGTTCATGTACATCATTCATTCTATTTCATTTCGATTTTTTATTACCTTGTAAATACTAACTTGTTTATTATTGTGTAAGTTACTAGTGATTCAAAGATCCGATGCTATTTCATTTCTAATTTACTTATTTTTCACTTTAATCTATTATTTCTACATTGTTTTAATTAATTTATTTTTGTTAATTAAAATAGATTAGTTTACTAATCTATTTTTCTTAACTTGATTAATTAGTTTAATCGATGTATAATTAATAGATTCCTTTTTCTCTATATTTATTTTCATCCCTAGTTGGAAAAATGTATCCCAATTTCCTTTTTGCGTTGTAATTAATTTATCGCTTTTTATTTTTATTTTATTCTTTAATCCCCAGTTGTAATCAATGTATCCCTCTCCCCACAAAAACATGTAGTAATTATTTAGCTCGCATTTATTTTATTTTACTTAATTGTCACTTACAAAAACCAAAAAAATCATTTTAAACTAATATTCAATTGTGAATCATTTTAAACCCATAAGTTGACAAAGCTTAGAAGCGTCAAGGACCATACATGCACACATGTACGCTTGATCCGGCCTTCCTACAAAGGAGCCTATTTCGATTAATTGTTCCAATTGATCATCTTAGTAGACTAGCCCACTTTGCTAGTACACTTGTATTTCAATCGCTTTACGCTTGTGTTGGCCACCTTGTATGGGCTTTATTGATCTCATTTATTATATTATTGGTATTCACAATTACTCGTTTTTCCTCCATCTCTCGCACCTTGGTCCACATACCAAGATTTTAATTTCCATAAGAGTTTCATAGTAGAGAGTAGGCTTGGCTATTCTCTCGAGATCGACCAGGTTTCATGGCTTGGTTAATCATAATCCGATTCATTCTTTCTCCATTCACCAACTATTTAAAACACTTTCAATAAAACTCGATCCAATGTTGAGTCTTCTTCTCAAACCTCGATCCAACGTTCAGTTGTTTTCAAAATGTTTTCACAAAAAAACTTGGATGATGTTTGTTTAAATTGTTGGATGATAGCCTAATGGTTTAAATAAACTTCAAGTCTTTAGATTATTGGATGATAGCCCAATAAGCTAAAAAACTTTTATCCGCATAAAAAAGAACTTGAGTGGTATTCAGTTAAGTTATTGGATGATAGCCCGATGGTTTAATCGAATTTAAATTCTTTAAGTTATTGGGTGATAGCCCAATAAGATAAATACTTTTATCCACTCGAAACACTTAATAAACGTGAACCCCGTTTCACATCACTAATTTCATAATAAAGTTTTGGGATGATAGACGATTGGATGAGCTCACTCATCCAGTTTCTAGTATTTGAATCATTAGATGATAGCCTAATGTTTCGGTACTTTTCACCCACTCAATCAATCTTAACTCATTCAAGCTTTTTGTGAACCCGATCACCTTTTACCTTTAAAACCTTTTTCAAGATTAGAAATGATTCATTTATAATTTTGATGTTTTTCCTTTATCCCCATGGTTTTTGACTTCTCCACTTGAGTACTAGATGTGACACCCCAATTAATTTGGTTATTAAATAATTATAATTTTTAATTATTAATTTAATTAGGAATGTAATTATTAATATTTTGGATTAACGGGATTAATTAAATTAAATGGAAGTGGGTTTATTAATGAGGTGTGAAGGGTAAAGCGAGGGTGTGAGGAGTAAAAGACTCTACTAACATTAATTATTTTATTTTTATTATGTTAGAGTGATAAAAGGAATAAAAGAAGGAAAAGAGGAAAAATGAATTATTTTTGGAGAAAACACACATACGTGCAATTGAGAAGAGGAAAAGGAAGGAGGAAAGCCAATTCGTGTCGGAAGTCGAAGAACCCACAAGGTAAGGGGTGATTTCGATTAATTATTATGTATTATCGGTTTTGAATTCGACCGTATGGATCATAGCATGTTAGGAAATCTCAGTTTAGGAATTCTAGGTTTCCGTAGAATTGTCTCTATTGTGTCGGATTGAGTAGAATCTTTTGGTTTGTGTGTTATAGGGTTAATTGGAATGAATAAAACATGTTATATTGCATGTTAATGGTGTTGATTAAGTGATTTTCTGGTATTGGATTATATGGGTATGTTTTGGAAAGAATGAAAAATGATTTTGGGAAAACTGTTTGTTGTCAACTATTTTTGGCTCAAGGTCGGGAACCGTTCCCAGGGAGGTGTTCGTTAAAAGTGACGCGCGAGGGAATCGAATCTGAATTCGGATTCTCTGGCTCAAAACAATTTACTCTTTTGATTTGTTTATAAAGATGCCGCGAGCATCAAGCTTTATTATTTTCAACACAAGAAAAATGATTATGAAAAAGGGGAAAGCTGTTAATACCCTCAATTGATATGATATGCATCACGACTAGCGTAAACTAGACGTAACGCATTTGGGGAGATTCCGGGTAAGGGGGGTTTGTTATATAAAGGGAATAGATAGCGCACCCTAAATATATATAGTTATCTATAGCTTTATATATGAATACGTTTGATATGTTTGTGTGTTTTAATTGCTATTTCTATGATTGGGAAAGTTTCTCCTTTGGATTTTTAAGAAGGATAGGTTATGTGGGATCCTAGGTTTTGTTATTATTGTGCTCGCAAAGATCTTTGGATCTTCTGCATACATATCCCTTAATGGGAATCAGAGCATTTGTAGCTCGGATCTAAAGGGATCCATGGTTTTGTTTGGTTTGAGGGAGAAAGAAATTTGCTCGGCAAGGATGAGACCTTGTGCCTACGTATTCTCAAAAGGATGTTGAGAAAGTCAGAGCAATCGTAGTTCCCACTTATGCTAGTGAAAGCAACGGGATGTTATTAAGAGACACAGACAAATGTCATCTTAATGAAAAATGTATCTAATCTATCTCATCACATACATTTTGAAAGGATTGATGAATCTTTCGTCGTAAGTTATAGGTGTTTTGCTTGAGTGTACAAGAGTTACCACTTACGAGTTTTTAGAAAGATGTTTGAAAAAGATGATTGAATCTTTTAATTGTAAGCATTGGGTGTTTTGCTTGAGTGTACAAGCGTTACCACTTACGATTAAGAGATGTTTTCGTTTGAAAAGAGTTTGAAATTTTTTTGATTGTATGTGATGTGATAGATGAGATACTTCTTCCATAGAGATGATAGATGTCTAAACCTCTAGGAGAAATTGATTGGATTAAAGGGATGCTTTTAAGAAGCCCATGGGTCCTTGTATTGTAAGCCCAAGAGGAGGCATTCCGAGGGTCATCGAGGGTCATTGAGGTTCCTTGTATGAAGCTCAAGAGGAAGCTATAGGGTATGGCTGGCTTTGGCTTTAAAAAGGGATTTCACCGGGAAACCATCCTTTTAGGATTAAGAGCAATTTCACCGGGAAATTATACTCTCGGGGTTCTATTCTAGCGCTGGTGATTCTTTGTATTGGAAGCCCAATAGAGGTCATAAGAGATTTCTGTTCTCTTCTTGTTTGATGCCCAAGAGAAGGCTAAACTCAATGAGGAGTACTTTTGAACGAAGCCCAAGGGGAGGCTGACTCAACAGGGGAGTACTGTCTTATATGAAGCCTAAGCAGAGGGTAAACTCAGATGAATGGGTTTTCTTATATGAAGCCTAAGAGGAGGCTGAACTCAGATGAAATGAGTTACCTTGTAGGGAACCTATTGGTTAGACTAGTTGTTATGTTATAACTAGACAGTTGTATAAACAAGTGTGTGTGTGATATGTATTCACAGGAGTTTATGAAGGAAATATAAACAGATGCATGATGTTTATTTACAAGAGTTTATGAAGGAAATATAAACAAGTGTTTGTGAAAAGAACGTTTAAAACGAGCGTAACTTGATTATTTACAAGTTTGAATTGTGTACAAGGAAGTAAGTATGTACACGAACGAGTATTTATGTACAAGAGGATGTGGATGTACATAGGAGGGTTGGGACTTACACCGTAAGGGAGGCCCATTGGTTTAAAAGCAGTTTCACCGAGAATAATGCTCCTTTTAATACCAATGGTATTCAGTGTATATACAACCGAAATGAAAACAAACGATCGAAGTTTGTTTGTATTTGAGTATTTACAAAGGTATCTGTATTACGTACAGGTAAAATTGTTGTGTACATAAAAGAATTGGGCATGTACAAAGAAATAATTATGTACATAAAAGAATGTTTTGGGACTTACACCGTGAGGGAGGCCCATGATCGGTTAAGAAATTTGAGAGAAAATGAATTGGTTTTATCGCTTAAATCGGATCGATCATGGAAAAGATGTAAGTTTGATGAAAAATTTTGAAGAATGATTTTGAAAGTGTTTTAAAAAGTGAAGTTTACTTATAAGAAGTTTTGAAAAGAATCGGCTTTGAAAGTTTGAAAAATCACCTTTGAAAGTGCTTTGAAACGTACTCAAATGTATCGCTTTCGCTCGATAAAAATATAATCGGATGAAAGTTTTTCTGAAATTTTTGAAACTATCTTAAAATAGACATGTTAATTGACAAGTGTACAAAAATCACCTCAAAATGAGGAGTTTTGATTGGTTTTGAAAAGTCAAAGTTTGTAAAAAATGAAGAAAAATTACAAAGTTTATAAAAATGGTCCCAAGGCTACTCGAACCCGGACCATTAGGCAAGGCATGGCATGAAAGACTTAAGAGTGAGTGGCAATCACAAGGCAATACATCCGTGTATTGAAATCAAACCATATAATTATATTATAAACTGAGTTTTTGAGTTTGAAAAAACGCGCGCAACTTCTTCTTCTTCCTCCAATCTTCAATCAGCCATGGATTCTTCATTTCTCCATGAAATTGCTCGATGTAAACATCAAACTTGATCGCTTTAAACCTGTGAACATGATGATGTTATTTAATTCCATTTATTTTAAGCTTAACATGGTTAAATTTCCAGAAATCACGAAGAACCCTAATTCTGAAAAACTAATTGAAATCGTGTATGGTGAATGAATCAACCAATCGATTGAGGGTTATTGATAAGTGATAGTGCAAACAAAATGGCCAAGAGCTTTTGAACTGAAAGCAAGGAATCAAGGAGTTTGAAGTTCGTGTTCTTACCTCTTGAAGTCGAGATCGAAATTGATGATGGAGTTTCCGTAATCGCTTTGATGATTCCTATAGCACCAACGGACTTTAAGGATGTGTGAGGATGGTCTCACATCATGAATTAGCTCGATCATTCCAACCAAGTCCACCTGCATAAGCTCCAAAGTGAAACTTGAATTGATGTTAGAGGTGTTACAGTTGAAGTTAATGGTCCGCATCATCCATATGGAGTATGTTGATGATGTTTGAGTGAAAAATCACAACTTGCTCGAGCCAATGATCCAATTCGATAATTAAGGCAGTTTTGACAAGTTTGGAATTTTGAAATGCAACTTTGAGTTTTAGTGTTTCTTGTGTTGACTTTAAGTTTCAAATCAGTTACATATGATGTTTATGACATGTTAGACACCAAATATCTCATGTTTTTTCACAAGTTTTGAAAAATACAAGTTTCCTCAAATTACACTATGTTACTTGAATTTTAAGAAAAGAGTGAGAAAGCTTGTTTTGGCATAGCTTTGGTGTAGTTTCAAATGGCCAACATGACCTCTATTTATAGGTCAAAAGTTCTGAATGGTAAGTGAGAAAGATTGGCTTCGGTATTTACAAGTTGCCTTAGAGGGTAAGGAAGTCATTTTTGCAATAAATGCAAAAGGAAGCTTCCTTTTAACCATGGTTAATTATTCAACTTGATCTTATCCCATCATAATTACTCTCCATCTGATTTTTTATCAGCTCTATCCCTCTTTGCAAGGTGGCATGGCTTCTAGAAGAAGAAACTAAAAAATGACCTATAATCTTGAAAGTTGTACTTGAAAATCAAGGATTTTGGAGCTCTATGTCTCAAAATCAAAAGTATAGCTAGACACCATGGATTTGAAAGTTCTTGGACATTTTGGAAATCTTGTTTCAAGGGCTACAACTTTCATGTTTTGATTTTTTTCCAATTCAAAGTGGAACTATGTGAAAAAATGCCATGAAGTTTGGAAAAAGTGTGAAATTTTAACACTTGAAAATTTTTCTAAGTGTTGAAAATTTTGACTTTTTGTTGACTTTTCCAAATTTCTTGATTTTTTATGATCATGATGGATCATTTGAAGTATTTTAATGATGGAAAAAGTTTTGTCTTGAAAACGTTGACCAAAAGTCAAAGTTTGACTTTTCAGTGCAGATGAAATTTCATCAGATGATCCAGAAATTGACTGATGAATTCTGTGAACTTCTATGATGTTTTGAATCCAGAAATTAGGTCAACATGTTGTATTTAAGATATGAAGATCAATCTCTAATCAAAAAGTCATTCATTGATCGAAAATCAAGAATTGCTCATCCTCGATAAAACCCTAATTGGTCGATCCTCGATAGATCATGAGGAAAAATTGGATATCCAAGATCGAGGTTGATGATTTGATCAAGATAGATCAATTGAGGTGAATGAAGGTCAAACACTAATTGATTGCCTCTTATCGATGAAAATTGATGAAACCCTAATTTTGACCCAGAAGCTACACCGATTAATTCTGCTCAACTATTAGTGATGCAATGATGCAAAAAGGTGGTATATTAGGTCAAAATTGGGTATGACAGATGCCCCTATTTAAGTTTCTTTAACCTGAGATATGAAGATGAATATCTTCGTTTTGATAGGTGTAAAGAGACTTAAATATCAGAATACACAAATTTTGGACCTAAGATACCAAAAGATGCGAGTGATGCAAAATGATCGCAATAGGATTCACCCAAAAAATATCAAAGAAATGACATGATGGGGAAAAATTTGTGAGGATGACTCGATCTGTCCAAGAAAAGAGAATCCTGTTTGTTGGGAAACAAGTAATATGTTTCACTGGGAAAATAGATTCACAAAACATGTGAATATCTATTTCGCTTTGGGAAACAAACAGATTACCTTCTGTCAACCTTGTGACAATGTTTAAGGTAAATGAAAATGATATTACCAATTATCAGCCTTGTGATAGTTTATGAGTTCTAAAGATATTACCAATTATCAGCGAAGTGATAACTATAACAAGGTAATTCTTGAGAAATTTACTGAGTATTCAGCCTTGTAAATAACAGACAATGATGGAAACAGATCTCAAATGAGTTTCTATTTTCAAAGCTACAATCTTGCCGGGGATCTTTCTCTTGAGAAGATGCGGCATTTTGATTGAAAAGAAATGTGTTTTCTTTTAGACGAAAGACAATCATGGAGATTTCTTGAACTTTCATGATTTGAACTTGTTGAGAAAAACAATCATTTTATGATAAGTTTCAAGATGGAAAGGAAATAAGCGGCTCAGATGATGAGGCTATTGCTTATTGTTAGTGTAGATTTTTCGTGAAATCTAAACCCCGAATTGGTCGAGACGAGGTTCTATCCAGAATGAACCGAAAGAAAAGGTCAATCAAGACTTCGCTCCCAATGAGGAATGATATCACGGGGATGTGGTAGAGAAAAGATGTATCATTGGGATAATCACTGGAGAGATGACACATCCACATGAGTAAATGTAATCTAAACCAGTGATATGGAAGCAAACATTGAGGAATGCAGAAATACATTAATGATGTTATTATGTATGAATGTTATGAATGTCATATGCATGCTGACGATACTTGACAAGACAATAAAGAGGGTATTTGGGAAAAGGACTACGTCATAGTTCGAACAAATACTTAGCAAAATCTGCAGCAATGGCATAGATGTTACTGTTGATGAACATGAGTTGCATGCTTTAAAATTTCTGAAAAAGGCATTTCATTGGCAACCTTGTTGGGAATTCTTTTTGGATAAGAATACCATCCTTTGATAACCTCTGCTGAGGAGAAGATGACTTCTGTAGCAGTTGTTCTATCTTTCGGAGATCGAAACACTCGTGGAGAAAACTGTTGAAGTTCTTTCTGTATTCAGAGTTCAAAGGAAAATTTTGCTTTTATTTCAAAATTTTGAAGTAAAAATTCATTTAAAACTTTTTTTTGTTTCAAAAGTGATTTTCATAATAAAAAGCGTTATTTTGCAAAATAGAATAAAGTAAGAATCGCAAACAAACGGGCACAAGGCTCAAATTTTATTGATAGTATGGTAATCAGCCAAAGGCGTGATTCCATGAGCTATTTACATGAGTTGGAAATGATAATTTATTGGGAAAAGGCTACATTGAAAGCAATAACCACTATTATCCCTAACAACTTTGAATTCCAACTGTGCTTGTTGCTTCAGAAGAGTTGATTGAAGATCGGTTGATGGAAGATTCTTCAGATTGACGAAGTACGGACTGATTGTAGTTACTTTGTCATTTTTGTATCCTTATTTTTGCCTAGATTGCCTTTTCAGGTTTTCAATCTATCAGGATAATTTCTGTTTATTGTCTCTAATTTTTGCCTGGACCGCCTTTTCAGGTTTTCAATCCACCGAGACGCTATTTTTTGCCGCCTTTTCGGTTTTCGACTTACCGAAATGTTTTTGTTTTTTAGACAAAGTATTTCTTGACCGCATCAGATTCACAGATGCGGGAGTTCATCACCGTCCATGGTGGTGAGAATCATAGCACCCCAAAAAGCTTCTTTGACGATGTATGGGCCTTCGTAATTAGGAGTCCATTTGCCCCTAGAATCGTTGAAAAGATGTAATCTTTTTAAGCACAAGGTCGCCTTCGAATTCACGAGGTCGAACCTTTTGTCGAAAGCTTTCTTCATTCTTCTTTGATATAGTTGTCCATGACACGAGCGGTCAGCGCTTTCTTTGATTAAGTTCACCGGCATATCTGCTTTGACACCATTCGGCCTCAGATAGCCTAGTTTCCATGAGGACTCTCATTGCCGGAATTTCAACTTCTACGGGGAGCACTGCTTCCATGCCGTATACTAGAGAAAAAGGAGTTGCCCCTGTTGAAGTGCGTACTGAAGTATGGTACCCATGCAGAGAAAATGGCAGCATTTCGTGCCAGTCTTTGTAAGTGATGACCATTTTCTGGACGATCTTTTTGATGTTCTTGTTGGCAGCTTCAACGACGCCGTTCATCTTTGGCCGGTAAGGAGACGAGTTATGATGCTCGATCTTAAATTCCTCACACAATTCTTTCATCATTTTGTTGTTCAAGTTCGATCCATTGTCTGTAATGATCTTGCTTGGAACTCCATATCGGCAAATGAGGTTGTTCTTGATGAACCTCACAACCACTTGTTTTGTGACGTTGGCGTAAGATGCTGCTTCGACCCATTTGGTGAAGTAATCAATAGCTACCAGAATGAAGCGATGTTTGTTGGACGCTTTTGGTTCGATCATCCCAATCATGTCAATGCCCCACATGGAGAAAGGCCACGGAGAAGAGAGAACATTGAGTAGAGTTGGTGGCACATGGATCTTATCTGCGTAGATCTGACACTTGTGACATCTTTTGACATGTTTACAGCAATCGGACTCCATTGTTATCCAATAGTACCCTGCTCTCAAGATTTTTCTGGACATTGCATGTCCATTTGAATGGGTTCCAAAGGACCCTTCACGCACTTCATGGATTATCGTGTCTGCTTCTTGTCTATCGACGCATCTGAGCAGGACCATGTCAAAGTTTCTTTTGTATAGAACATCTTCATTCAGGAAGAAATTTCTAGAAAGCCTCCTTAGAGTTTTCCTGTCTTTATACGATGCCCGAGGGTACTCGAGTTTGAAGGAAGCATTTGATGTCGTGGAACCAAGGTTTATCATCGAAGACTACTTCAGTTGCAAATACATATGCAGGTCTTTCAAGGCGTCTGATGCGGATTTTAGGCATATCGTTCCAATTGTTGACTTTGAACATGGAAGATAGAGTAGCCAAGGCGTCTGCCATTCGATTCTGATCTCGGGATATGATGCAGTTCAACTTTGTTGAAGAAAGTCAACAAACGTCTTGCATAATCTCTGTAGGGAATCAAACCAAGATGATGAGTTTCATACTTGTCCTTGATTTGGTTGATCACAAGGGCTGAATCTCCATATATGTCAAGGATCTTAATCCTCAAGTCGATGGCTTCTTCGATACCCATGATACAAGCTTCATATTCTGCTATGTTGTTGGTGCAATCAAATAGCAATCTGGCGGAAAACGGGATATGAGAACCCTTGGGAGTGATGATGACTGCCCCAATTCCATTGCCAAAGACATTAACTGCTCCATCAAAAACTAAGCCCCATCTAGATTCTGGATCTGGACCTTCTCCGGGCAGCGGTTCGTCACAATCTTTCATCTTTAAGTACATAACATCCTCGTCAGGGAAGTCGAATTTGAGAGATTGGTATTCGTTGATCGGTTGATAGGCCAAGTGAACGGCGAGAATGCTTCCTTTGTCCGCTTTTTGAGCACGATACTGGATGTCATATTCGATAATGATCTTCCATCGAGCAATTCTTCCTGCGCTTTTCAAAGACGACTTGATTGGATCCATTTTGAGATTAACCAAGTCGTGTGATTGATCATGTATCGGAGACGTTTTGAAGCCCATACCAAAGCACAACATGTTTTCTCGAGCATGGAGTAACGAGTTTCACAGTCTGTGAACTTTTTACTCAAGTAGTAGATGGCATGCTCCTTCTTACCGGTTTCATCTTGCTGTCCAAGTACGCAGCTCATGGAATCTTCTAGCACGGTAAGTTACATGATTAACGGTCTTCCTTCGACTGGAGGAATCAATATCGATGGTTCTCGGTGTATTCCTTGATATCGCAAACACTTTTGGCAATCCGTCCACACAACCTCTTGATTTTTGCGGAGAAACTTGAATATCGGCCCACAGGTAGCAGTCATTCGAGAGATAAATCTGGAGATGTAATTGAACCGTCCAAGAAATCCTCTTACTTGCTTTTCTGTATGTGGCGTAGGCATTTCTTGAATAGCCTTGACTTTGTCAGGGTCAACTTCAATACCTCTTTGACTGACGATGAAACCTAGGAGTTTTCCAGATCTTACCCCAAAGGTGCATTTGTTAGGATTCAGGCGGAGCTGAAATTTTCTTAGTCGCTAAAACAACTTCAAGAGATATTCTATATGCTCTTCTTCAGTGTCAGACTTTGCTATCATGTCGTCCACGTAGACTTCGATCTCTTTGTGCATCATGTCATGAAAGAGAGTAGTCATCGCCCTTTGTAAGTCATACCGCATTCTTTAATCCAAACGACATTACTTTGTAGCAAAATGTGCCCCATGGCGTGATGAAGGATGTTTTCTCCATGTTTTCGGGAGCCATTTTGATCTGATTGTAACCAGAGAAACCGTCCATGAAGGAAAAGACGTTGAATTTTGCAGTACTATCCACTAGCATGTCGATATGCGGTAGTGGGAAATCGTCCTTTGGACTTGCTTTGTTCAAGTCCCGGTAGTCAACACACATTCTAACCTTTCCGCCTTTCTTGGAGACAGCACTATGTTGGCTAGCCATTGAGGATATTCGGTGACGAGGAAACCGCCTGAGCTTTTGAACTTCCTTTTGATTTTGTCGCCATTTCGGGTGAACTCTTCTCGCTTAATCGGCGGACACTCCGGTCTTAATGGCAAGTGATGCTCCACGGCTGGTATCTAAACTCGCATGTCTTGGTAAGACCAAGCAAACACATCAACGTATTCTTTGAGAAGATCTACGCTTTCCCTTGATGTCCGAGTGAAGTCTGATGTTTACTTTTTTGTCTTCCTCAGATCCTAAGTTGATTGCTTCCAAAGGCTCTTCGTGAGGTTGAATGATTCTTTCCTCGTGCCGAAGTAGTCAAGAAATCTCATCCGGGATCTCTTCTTCAACTTCTTCCTCGGCGACTTCACGGGATTTCAAAGTTGGGAGAGAGCATAGAGTTATTATGCTCAATGGATTTGTCCATCCGTTAATCTGCATGTTTTGATTTATGTTTGATTAATTAACTCTCCTCTTTTTTTTTGAAAAAGTTAATGTAAAAGTGTATGCAGATTATTATTATATTTTTTGAATATTTTCATTGTGTTTTTTAGGATTATCATTTCCAAGAAAGGGGTAAAAATGAAAAAAACAAACACAAAGTGTGGAATCAAAACAACGCGTTTTATTTATGATTCACAATATGAAACAGGGCCCTAAAATACAAACTCATTCGTCTTGGGCAAGACAAAAATAAATTATTTAAAAGCTAAACCCTATAAAACATCTCTTCGCGAGGCGAGAGTTCAAAACAAAAGCAAAGATAAACTACTTAGAATTATGAACATTAGTCCGAACTTCAACAGGTTTCCAATAGTGGCGAACTCCTTGGAAGTCGAGGTACTCTGGTAATTTTCCACTTGGCTTAACCCTTGAATAGACTTTGGTCGTTGGTTGAGCAGGCTTTGAAGACTCTGGACGACGGACCTTGCCTTTTGTGCTGCTAAAGCGATCTTCTTCTGCTTGATGAACAGATCGGGAAGCATGGGATACAGCATATGTACTTTCTATTGGCATTTGCGTGGAATTTTGGGGATGTACTCTCCAATCTTCCGAGTGAAGAGACTCATTGTCGGCGATACTTTCTAATTCGTATCCCGAATCGTATCCCTGATCTTCAATAATTACGTTGATGTAGTGATAGTCAAAATCTGGTTTAACAAATTCCACGGGCGCGTTAAAGCAGAGATCTTCATTTGGAACCTCAATTGGTTGATGAGATTGGGAAGATGTGTACACTTCTTCTGGTTGACTAGGATACTCAAAAGAATCACCCCATCCAGTGGGCTGGATGTCTTCAATTCTGATTTTTAAGCTTTCTGGCGCAGTGTATTTCACCATGTAGTCAAACTTTCCACTTGGTTCTCCCAAGGTATCCCAAACTTCAGAAGGGACAGGTGGATTTTTATTCTTTTGTAGGGACATGTCTTTGAATTGATCAGTCGGAGGATAGTACGGTGCGTGCGATTCTTCCTGAGACACATATTCAGAGCTGTTTAGATAAGTGCTCCACTCTTCAGATCCCGAGAGATCGTCTTCATCACCTTCATTGGTAAGAACATTAACCTCTTGAAGAACAGGGTTTAAGAAACCCCCACTGTGGAATACTTCTCTGATTGGGCGAAGTACTTCTTCCCTTTGCTTTTCTTTAGGAAATACTGGAGCAAACCCGAGTCCGGCTTTTGTCTCGTTGTTGACAGGTTTGATTACTTGTCCCCAACCTGCAGCATTACCATCTTTCACTATCTGCGCTGCTTCTTTGTAAGAGGAGATAGACGATCTGCTTTTTGCTTGTAGATTCATCTTCTAACGAGAGTCCTTGGAACTGTGTCCCTTCGACGTCGTTGGCTGTGATGAAAGAAAAGCTGGATAAATGGCTTACTAGTAAGGCTTGTTCACCAATGATGGTTACTAGCTTCCCATTTACTGTGAACTTTAGTTTTTGATGGAGAGTGGATGTCACAGCTCCCGCTTCATGGATCCATGGTCTTCCTAGCAAACAACTGTAAGCAGCTGGCATGTCCATGACCTGGAAAGTGATTTGGAAGTTATGAGGACCAATCGTCATTGGAAGGTCGACTTCCCCAATAACAGATTTCCTTGACCCATCAAAGGCTCTTACCACTATGTCATTAAACTTCATCGGCGTTCCTTTGTAAGCTAAACGAGCGAGAGTCGTTTTTGGCATTACGTTTAGGGATGAACCGGTATCTACTAATACGTTGGACAGAGAGTCTGACTAGCAACGCATTGAGATATGCAGAGCCAGATTATGATCTTTTCCTTCCTCCGGAAGTTCTTCATCACTGAAGCTTACATTGTTGCAAGCTGTTATGTTGCCTACAATTCCACCAAATTGGTCTGTATTCACGTCGTGATCTACGTAAGCTTGATCTCGCACTTTCATCAAAGCTTCTAGGTGGGCTTCGAAATTCAGAAGTAGAGATAGTATCAAAATTTTGGAGGGAGTCTGCATTAGCTGATCCACAACTCTGTATTCGCTTTTCTTGATTAGCTTCAAAATCTCATCGAAATCTGAGTTGACGTTAGTTCCATCGGGCGGACCAACATTTATGTTTGGATTACCAACGGGAATCCTCGTGGGATTCTCGGGAGGTGTATCAACTGGATTTTGTCTAATAATAGGAACAACAAGCGGCTTTGGTGGCAACGGAGTATGTACTCGTCCACTTCGCGTTACTCGTCCAATTTCAGTTATGTTAACATTAGCTGGAAGAGTTGGCATGGGTTTCTCCTTCCCATCTTCTATCATAGTTGCACTGTATTGATAGGGAATTGCTTTGTTAGAACTGTATGGAACAGGACCGGGTAGGCAAATCACCAAAGGAGATTCTGGAACGTTCGAATCGTTATATTCAATCTCCACATGCTTGGGCACATTGAAACAGGGGACAATAATGTTTACTTCGGGAATTTCCGAGTTGATATCTGAGACTAAAAGCTCATGCGGAAAATGCCCTACCATATTCACGCTATAGTCATTTCTTTCAAGATCCGATGTCACCAATGTCTAATAATCGTTGAATGTCCGCCTATGGTTGGACATCCTCGAAGATCCTTGAAGCAGATGCTGCAAGCCGTGTAATCGTGTTTAACGAAAGCACCCATTGTACTGTATGTATCATGGAGTTGTACCAAGCTTTCTCTTATTAGATTCACATCTGTGACAAGATACCGATCCGTATTCCTTAGTATCAAATTCATGGTATGTCCACTATGACTGGGAAGTGGATTTGCTTGTACGTTTGGATTTGTGTTCCTAAAGGAAAGAAGATTAGACCTTACTAACCTTTGTACTTCAGCTTTTAGTGCGATGCAATGCTCGAGATCATGACCCGGTGCCCCATGATGAAAAGGGAAAGATATGTCTGATTTGTACCACCATGGTAATTTTTCTGGTACCGGAGGTGGTGACCTCGTTTGCACAAGATTCCTTTCTATTAATGCAGGATATAGTTCTATGTACGTCATCGGAATTGGATCAAATTGTGAGACCGGGCGCATTTCTCGATTGTTGAACCGCGAGCTCGTTGTCGAGGTCGTTGAGTTTGCCGGAATCATGAGCACTCGATTTGGACTTGTATTAACAGGGTGCTATGGCGCACCTTGTTATCGACATTCTTTCGTGGTTTCCTGGATACCATTCCTATGTCATGTTCCTTTTCTTTGAATATCGGTTCCAATCCTCTTAGTTCCACTAGAAGATCCTATTTCTTTGACTAGGCGCCCTGCTCGAACTCCTTCCTCTAGCCGCATTCCCATGCTTACCATCTCGGTGAAATCTCCGAGCGCGGCAATCATTCGCTCAGAGTAAAATGGGCCAAGAGTGTTTAAGAAAACCTTGGTCATTTTCCTCCTCTAACGGTGGGTTGACTTGGGCAAAGAATTTCCTCCAACGTTGGGCATACTCTTTGAATGTCTCTTTTTCCCTCTGAGACATAGAGCGGAGTTGATCCCGATCTGGAGCCATGTCCAAGTTGAATTTGTATTGTTGGACAAAGGCGTATTGTTGGACAAAGGCTTCGCCTAGGTCATTGAATGTTTGGATATTCGCACTGTCTAGTCCCATGTACCACTTCAGTGCGGCGCCTGTGAGACTATCTTGGAAATAGTGAATTAACAATTGGTGATTGTCGTTGTACGTAGACATCTTCCTAGCGTACATCGTGAGATGACTCTGTGGACAGGAATTTCCTTTATACTTTTCAAAGTTAGGGACTTTGAACTTTGCAGGTATCCTTACACGAGGGACTAGGCACAAATCATGGGCGTTCTTCCCAAACAATTCTTTTCCACGGATTGTTTTAATCTCAAGCTGCATCTTATGGAGCTGTTCTTGGAGAGTATCCATCTGGCCACGAGGATTCGTGTTATCGCCTGGACTATGGTAGACTTCTTCATCTGCAGTAGTGTGAACTACAGAAGCTGAGTTCGTCATGATTGGCTGGGAAACCGTCATAGTGACTTGCGGAAAGGTTACTCCATGCTGTGGAGTAAGCGTTGAGTTCTGCAAAGTAGGAATCTCAAGTGTGGTTGTTTGTACCTGAGAATTCGGTTGACGAAATCCGATGCCGAAATTGAAAGGCATGCCCCATGGATAACCTTCTGGCATACTGAAGAGTGAACTACTGGCTGCAACAGTTGAAACTGGAGTAGTAGTGACCTTTGAAATTGCCGCTTGATTTTGACTGCTCGATGTTGCTTGCTGACTTTGCGCGGTTGCCAATGAATTGACCAAAGAAGTGAGTCTCTCCACCTCTTCTTGCAGTGTTGTCACTGTGCTACGAAGCTCAACATTTTCTTGCTCAAATCCTTCCATTACTTTTCTTCTTTTTGAACATGTATCGTATGTACGAGTTGGCTGTGGACGTGGTCGAGAAACTCTAAGACGCGACAGCTTGGCGATCTTTTCCTTTCTGGAAAGAATTCCAAAGGATCAAACTCTAGACAATAGACTCGATATGCAAAGTATGATGCATGATTATGAATGCAAAGAGAAAAATTTCCAAAGAATTTACGCTAAAAGAGAAATTTCTGGCAAATATTTGGATGGAAAACACATATTTTATTAATTATTGAAAGGAGATTACAACAATTTTTGTTTTTGAGCATGGCTCGTACAAATGATAAAATAAATGATAAAAATACAATCTAAACTAATTAATCGTCTTCGTCAGATGACGATCCAAAGGCTTGATGTAGCTTCAACTTCAAGATTTCCTTCCCATAGTGAGGTTTTAGCTCAGCTTTCTCGGCTTTTAGCTTGCTAATGACTTTCTTCCACTCGTCGGGAGTAGGATCGCTGGTTGTCATTTCCTCAAGCTTTCTTTTCCTTTCTTTGATGTATCTCTTCATCGCGTTATCTTTCTGGCGAATCTTCTCATCTTTCTCCATGAGCCATTCATCCTGGAAGTAAAGCGTCTTTTCATGATCTTTGACCTGCTTCTTGAGCTTCTCATTCTCGAGATCAGTCTTAAGGAACTTGTTTTCCAAAGCTTCTTTCTCAAGTCTCATCTTGGCCAAAGCTTCTTGGTATTCTCCCATAGTCTCGACGGGAAAAATTGTTGATTTGGAAGCTGTTGAGAACATAGGTTCTTCATAAGCATAAGGCATTCGGAATTCCTTTGCTCTTTTCTTCACCCAAGAAGTGTAGATTTCCATGGCTACATAATTCCTTGCATTACCTTTTCTCTTCCTTCGGATGTGATGCCAAGCTCTGATCATTCTGGCTTTCAAACCTTGGGAGTCCTCCCCTTCATGATAGAAGTAGCTTTCCATCGTAAAACCAAGAGGTTTACTAGAGTTTGCGTACCCGAGTTGACGTCTCGCCAAGAATGGGTTGTAGTTGATCCCTCCTTTCGTACCAATGAGAGTTACGTTGGAAAATTCTCCATAGATCTCAATGATTTCCATCTCATTGTCTGCCAAGGTATACCAATGGATATCGTCGTTTGTAAGAGACATGAGTCTTCGAGACCAATGCCAATCGTCTTTGTTTTCGCGGAAGATAGGAGAATTAGGCAAGTGTGAGACAATCCATTTGAAAAACAGAGGTACACAACACACGATAGTTCCATCTCCTTGACGATTCCTATGATGAATGGAGAAGTATGTGTCACCAAGCAAAGTGGAAACGGGATTTCCAATCAGAAAGATCCTTATGGCGTTGATATCAACGAAACTTGGGACGTTGGGAAACAACACCAATCCATAGATGAGTAAAGCTAAAATAGATTCAAAGGCTACCATACTACCGACTTCAGAAAATTTAAGAGCCTTCTCCATTAGGAACTTTGAAGTTAGTCCTAAGAGTTTTCCTTTGGTAGTTAGGTTTTTGTCTATCTCAGATTTCTTTAAGTGAGTCATTGTTGCAATGACTGGTGACTTAGGAATGGCTTCCAAACCATTCAAAGGCACTTTGTATGATACTGAGATACCTAGGATGTGTGCGTACTCTTCCAAAGTAGGCATCAACTGATAATCAGGGAAAGTAAAACAGTGATAGACCGGATCGTAAAACTGAACGAAAGTTTTGAGAAGTCCTTCATCAACGTTAGTGTTCAAAATAGTTAAAAGAGTTCCATAGTTTTCAAACCGAGGGATCTTCTACCAAGGATGCTAACTCTTTCAACTTTCCTACCTCAGAATTCTAAATCGATTCTTGGTGAATCTTCCTCCGACGTCCATCACTCTAACCTAAAATATTTACAAAGAAAAATCTCTAAATTCTTTGGAAATGGGAAGAGAAATGAAGTTTTGAATGAATGCATGAATGCTACAAACATGGTTAGTAGTTATACACACGGTCAAGCGTTCGAAGTCACGAGCATGAGGCCAACGATAAGAATCAACGTGGGTAAGTTCTAAGGGCTTATTCATCTGTGAAACGGGTTCTACTGAAAATACAGGCTCAACGCTTCTCTTTGAAATATTATTGGATTTGTTGAATACTCGAAGTCCAATAATATTTTTCAAGAAAAACTCGCCTGATCGTAGTCTCGCATGACAATTATTCTAGGCTTACGCCCGAATAATTTCTACACTACGTCCTAAATGGCTAGGATGGGTTATGTGTTCTACAGCCACTCAGCTTCGCAAGTTCTCTTGAAAGCAAAATGTCTTCGCAAATACTTTCTAAACACAAATACTCCCAAGACAACCTCCACTGAGAGAGGGATCTCAAATTAACTCCGTAAGTACTGAGACTTCTCACAAGTTAATAGGACTATACCCCCACCTAGATCTTAAAATGTTTCTTAAATCCGGGTTAGGATTTCTTTCCATCAGATGAAATTGCGAAAACACACAATAAAGAAAAACAAACATATGCACACATGCAAGATTAACCCCTTTTTTTCTTTTTTTGAAAACAAAAAATCTTGGTGCTCTTGAGCAGAGTCACATTTTTTTTGAAAATCAAAATTTAGCGTACTCCCCAGCAGAGTCGCCATTTTTTCTATTCGCGTTAAAAAGTGACGCGCGAGGGAATCGAATCTGAATTCGGATTCTCTGGCTCGAAACAATTTACTCTTTTGATTTGTTTATAAAGATGCTGCGAGCATCAAGCTTTATTATTTTCAACACAAGAAAAATGATTATGAAAAAGGGGAAAGCTGTTAATACCCTCAATTGATATGATATGCATCACGACTAGCGTAAACTAGACGTAACGCATTGGGGAGATTCCGGGTAAGGGGGTTTGTTATATAAAGGGAATAGATGGAGCACCCTAAATATATATAGTTATCTATAGCTTTATATATGAATACGTTTGATATGTTTGTGTGTTTTAATTGCTATTTCTATGATTGGGAAAGTTTCTCCTTTGGATTTTTAAGAAGGATAGGTTATGTGGGATCCTAGGTTTTGTTATTATTGTGCTCGCAAAGATCTTTGGATCTTCTGCATACATATCCCTTAATGGGAATCAGAGCATTTGTAGCTCGGATCTAAAGGGATCCATGGTTTTGTTTGGTTTGAGGGAGAAAGAAATTTGCTCGGCAAGGATGAGACCTTGTGCCTACGTATTCTCAAAAGGATGTTGAGAAAGTCAGAGCAATCGTAGTTCCCACTTATGCTAGTGAAAGCAATGGGATGTTATTAAGAGACACAGACAAATGTCATCTTAATGAAAAATGTGTCTAATCTATCTCATCACATACATTTTGAAAGGATTGATGAATCTTTCGTCGTAAGTTATAGGTGTTTTGCTTGAGTGTACAAGCGTTACCACTTACGAGTTTTTAGAAAGATGTTTGAAAAAGATGATTGAATCTTTTAATTGTAAGCATTGGGTGTTTTGCTTGAGTGTACAAGCGTTACCACTTACGAGTTTTTAGAAAGATGTTTGAAAAAGATGATTGAATCTTTTAATTGTAAGCATTGGGTGTTTTGCTTGAGTGTACAAGCGCTACCACTTACGATTAAGAGATGTTTTGTTTAAAAGAGTTTGAAAAGTTTTTGATTGTATGTGATGTGATAGATGAGATACTTCTTCCATAGAGATGATAGATGTCTAAACCTCTAGGAGAAATTGATTGGATTAAAGGGATGCTTTTAAGAAGCCCATGGGTCCTTGTATTGTAAGCCCAAGAGGAGGCATTCTGAGGGTCATCGAGGGTCATCGAGGGTCCTTGTATGAAGCTCAAGAGGAAGCTATAGGGTATGGCTGGCTTTGGCTTTAAAAAGGGATTTCACCGGGAAACCATCCTTTTCGGATTAAGGGCAATTTCACCGGGAAATTATACTCTCGGGGTTCTATTCTAACGCTGGTGATTCTTTGTATTGGAAGCCCAATAGGAGGCTGTTAAGAGATTTCCTGGTCTCTTTCTTGTTTGATGCCCAAGAGAAGGCTAAACTCAATGAGGAGTTCTTTTGAACGAAGCCCAAGGGGAGGCTGACTCAACAGGGGAGTGCTGTCTTATATGAAGCCTAAGCGGAGGCTAAACTCAGATGAATGAGTTTTCTTATATGAAGCCTAAGAGGAGGCTGAACTCAGATGAAATTAGTTACCTTGTACAAAGCCCAAGAGGAGGCTATTTGTGGGGAACCTATTGGTTAGACTAGTTGTTGTGTTATAACTAGATAGTTGTATAAACAAGTGTGTGTGTGTGTGATATGTATTCACAAGAGTTTATGAAGGAAATATAAACAGATGCATGATGTTTATTTACAAGAGTTTATGAAGGAAATATAAACAAGTGTTTGTGAAACGAACGTTTAAAACGAGCGTAACTTGATTATTTACAAGTTTGAATTGTGTACAAGGAAGTAAGTATGTACACGAACGAGTATTTATGTACAAGAGGATGTGGATGTACATAGGAGGGTTGGGACTTACACCGTAAGGGAGGCCCATTGGTTTAAAAGCAGTTTCACCGAGAATAATGCTCCTTTTAATACCAATGGTATTCAGTGTATATACAACCGAAATGAAAACAAACGATCGAAGTTTGTCTGTATTTGAGTATTTACAAAGGTATCTGTATTACGTACAGGTAAAATTGTTGTGTACATAAAAGAATTTGGCATGTACAAAGAAATAATTATGTACATAAAAGAATGTTTTGGGACTTACACCGTAAGGGAGGCCCATGATCGGTTAAGAAATTTGAGAGAAAACGAATTCGGTTTTATCGTTTAAATCGGATCGATCATGGAAAAAGATGTAAGTTTGATGAAAAATTTTGAAGAATGATTTTGAAAGTGTTTTTGAAAAGTGAAGTTTACTTATAAGAAGTTTTGAAAAGAATCGGGCTTTGGAAGTTTGAAAAATATCACCTTTGAAAGTGCTTTGAAACGTACTCAAATGTATCGTTTTCGGCTCGATAAAAATATAATCGGATGAAAGTTTTTCTGAAAATTTTTGACACTATCTTAAAATAGACATGTTAATTGACAAGTGTACAAAAAATCACCTCAAAATGAGGAGTTTTGATTGGGTTTTGAAAAAGTCAAAGTTTGTAAAAAAAATGAAGATAAATTACAAAGTTTATAAAAATGGTCCCAAGGCTACTCGAACCCGGACCATTAGGCAACGATGGCATGAAAGACTTAAGAGTGAGTGGCAAATCGGGCGGCAATACATCCGTGTATTGAAATCAAACCATATAATTATATTATAAACTGAGTTTTTGAATTTGAAAAAACGCGTGCAGCTTCTTCTTCTTCCTCCAATCTTCAATCAACCATAGATTCTTCATTTCTCCATGAAATTGCTCGATGTAAACATCAAACTTGATCGTTTTAAACCCAGGAACATGATGATGTTATTTAATTCCATTTATTTTAAGCTTAACATGGTTAAATTTCCAGAAATCACGAAGAACCCTAATTCTGAAAATCCTAATTGAAATCGTGTATGGTGAATGAATCAACCAATTGATTGAGGGTTATTGATCGCTGATAGCGTAAACAAAATGGCCAAGAGCTTTTGAACTGAAAGCAAGGAATCATGGAGTTTGAAGTTCGTGTTCTTACCTCTTGAAGTCGAGATCGAAATTGATGATGGAGTGTTTTAATCTGCTTTGATGATTCCTATAGCACCAACGGACTTCAAGGATTGTGTGAGAATGGTCGCACATCATGAATTAGCTCGATTATTCCAACCAAGTCCACCTGCATAAGCTCCAAAGTGAAACTTGAATTGATGTTAGAGGTGTTACAGTTGAAGTTAATGGTCCGCATCATCCATATGGAGTATGTTGATGATGTTTGAGTGAAAAAATCACAACTTGCTCGAGCCAATGATCCAATTCGATAATTAAGGCAGTTTTGACAAGTTTGGAATTTTGAAATGAAACTTAGAGTTTTAGTGTTTCTTGTGTTGATTTTAAGTTTCAAATCAGTTACATATGATGTTTATGACATGTTAGACACCAAATATCTCATGTTTTTTCACAAGTTTTGAAAAATACAAGTTTCCTCAAATTACACTATGTTACTTGAATTTTAAGAAAAGAGTGAGAAAGCTTGTTTTGGCATAGCTTTGGTGTAGTTTCAAATGGCCAACATGACCTCTATTTATAGGTCAAAAGTTCTGAATGGTAAGTGAGAAAGATTGGCTTCGGTATTTACAAGTTGCCTTAGAGGGTAAGGAAGTCATTTTTGCAATAAATGCAAAAGGAAGCTTCCTTTTAACCATGGTTAATTATTCAACTTGATCTTATCCCATCATAATTACTCTCCATCTGATTTTTATCAGCTCTATCCTCTTGCAAGGTGGCATGGCTTCTAGAAGAAGAAACTAAAAAATGACCTATAATCTTGAAAGTTGTACTTGAAAATCAAGGATTTTGGAGCTCTATGTTTCAAAATCAAAAGTATAGCTAGACACCATGGATTTGCAAGTTCTTGGACATTTTGGAAATCTTGTTTCAAGGGCTACAACTTTCATGTTTTGAGTTTTTTCCAATTCAAAGTGGAACTATGTGAAAAAATGCCATGAAGTTTGGAAAAAGTGTGAAATTTTAACACTTGAAAATTTTTCTAAGTGTTGAAAATTTTGACTTTTTGTTGACTTTTCCAAATTTCTTGATTTTTTATGATCATGATGGATCATTTGAAGTATTTTGATGATGGAAAAGTTTTGTCTTGAAAGTTGACCAAAAGTCAAAGTTTGACTTTTTAGTGTATGAAATTTCATCGATGATCTAGATATTGATCGATGAATTTCGTGAACTCTCGTGATGTTTTGAATCCGTAAATTAGGTCAACATGTTGTATTTAAGATATGAAGATCAATCTCAATCAAAAAGTCATTCATTGATCAGAAAAACAGTAATTGCTCATCCTCGATAAAAACCCTAATTGGTCGATCCTCGATAGATCATGAGGAAAAATTGGATATCTGAAGATCAGAGGTTGATGATTTAATCAATATAGATCAATTGAGGTGAATGAAGCTCAAACCCTAATTGATTTCCTCTTGAATCAGATGAAAAATTGATGAAACCCTAATTTTGACCTGTAGAAGCTACACCCGATTAATTCTGTTCTGAACTGTTAGTGATGTAATGATGCAAATGTAAGGTGGTATATTAGGTCAAAAATTGGGGTATGACAGGAGGAACCGGGTTCCAGTGTGTAAAATTGTAAAACTGGGCATTTTTGAACTCAGGAACCGGGTTATCCCTGGGGAGGAACCGAGTTCCACGTGTAATTTTTCCAAAGAAAATAAGATTTTCTTCGGGAACCGCTTCCTACCGAGGAACCGGTTCATACATTTTCCAGGCATAAGCCAGATTGCAGGAACCGGTTCCTGCATATGGAGGAACCGGGTTCCACTGAAACTTTTTGAAAAATTCTAAAACTTTGAAAATTCATAACATTCAAACCGTAAGTCCGTTTTGAGCGCCGTTTTGGACGTTGTATCTTAAATTTAATGCTCTATCTTATAAAATGAAAAGACTTCCTAAAACTTGAAATTATTTTGAAAATGAGTCGAATTTCGAAATAAGTGATTATTTATTCGAGGTGTGTTTGGTGTATAAGAGGTAGTGTACCTGTGACATTGAGATATCTGAATGGTGTGAATGAAAGGCATGTTTATGCTGTTGATTGTGTGCATGACTTGTTGAGAATATCATGTTTGAGATTTGGTTCAGTTATGATAATTTGGTGTATTTCATAGACTGATTTGATGTTGCATGCTGGTGATGTGCGTGCATATGCATTTTTGGTGAAGTTAATTCCCATTGTGTGGAATTTGACTTGGATTGCCGTTAACCGATACCCGGGTGATGATGGGTGGTTAGGCTGGATTCGTGTCCGGATGTTTATGGACGAATCGATGGTTACTGTATTCGGTTGATGATGGATCAGTGTTGGGTGACTTGGTCACGTGTTGGTACCACATGCATTGTATTTGCATGGAATTGTAACATGTTAGGATGTCTTCCAGTGTTACAATTCTCTTATTGTTATTTGTTGTGCATAATGATTTGTATGGTTGTAACTGTGTATTGGAATTTGAATTATGCTAAAATGGGTGAAATGATATGCTTGTGATATATGTTGATTGAGGAGCTTATAATGCATTGTAATTATGAGGAATCTCACCCTTACTTTAATGATTTCAGATTAAAGTAGCAGCTTAGGAGTTGGTGAGGATGGCTTTAGAGCTAAGATATTTAAGTCCGCGTGTCAGTGTCATGCTCTAATAGGTTGTAACACTGGGGAACGTTTAGTTGAGGATTTATTCATGTTTCAGTTGTATTTGGAATTACTTTAGGAATAATTAAGACTTGGTTTATTCCGCTTTGTTTTGATGGTATTGTTTCACTGTAAGACATGGTCTTAACTTAATTGATTATTTTGATAGTGGTCCTCGTAGCATGGCTATCGAAAGTTAATTAGAGTTTTATTTATTTCATAATTGTGGCATCCCTTGATTTGTGTTGACTCGATTAAATCGATTTTAATATTACCATAAATAATATATTCTGGGTATTTTAGAAGGGTGTTACAATAGTGGTATCGTGAGCATAGTCGGTCTTGTCTTAGTGTCGTTATCCCTTTAGTATGCGACTAGTGTAAGATAAAACCGCCGATACTGTGCTGATGAGATTGTTTTGTAATGTTACGTAACAATGGCCTAAGAGGTAATGGAAGGAACGATGATGTTGTCAAGCATTGGGAATGCGGCTAGTGTGCTCGAGGGAATCACAGGAGTTGTGATTGGTGCCGACCGACAATTGGGGAATTTTAGAGGAATAATCCTCCATCCACGAAGGTGCTCGAGAGAGGATCTTCGTGGTAATTGATTGTCCTAAGGAGTTGAAAGTGAGGTATGGTCACATGTTAACAGGGTTGCTACCGAATCGAAATGGAAGAAGATGGTATTGCATTGACTTGGGCTGTGTTCAGGAGGGCTTTTCTGAGGAGGTACTTTCCTGAAGACATTCGAGGTAAGAAAGAGATTGAGTTTCTGGAGCTCAAGCAAGGCAACAAGACCATAAGTGAGTATGCTTCGAAGTTTACTAAGTTGGCGAAGTATTATGCTCATTACACTAACGATGCAGATGGGGAATTTTCCAAATGTATCAAGTTTGAGAATGGTCTGCGTGATGAGATCAAGCAGGGTATCAGGTGAAAACACCGGCGGAACCTCCGACATGATAACTAGGTATCAAATAGAGTCGCCATCGAACGTCTTTTATATCATGAGGGAGAAAGGGAAACATCAAGTAAACCTGGGGGGAAAATCGCGGTCCTATAACCGTGAAATCGAGAGAATCTAGGTAAGGGAGATAGTTATGCGAGGGGAAGGGATTAGCACCCCACACGCCCGTAGTACTCTACGGTATCCACTTTCTATTTCTAGCTAAAGGGTGTGTTATATCTATGCTTAATCGCTAATCATGCATGCAAAAGAAAAGAGAAAATAAGAAACCACGGGGAAAAGAAGGAAGTATTTACAAAGTTTGCTCGATCGAGCCTTGTGACAAGATGCCTACGTTTTCCCGCGTGCAATGGGAAAGTCAGAGCGTCGTAGTTCGACTCACTTGTTTTGGCGTGTTTTGTGTTTTTTACTTGTGAAAAAGGTTTTAAACACAAAAGAAAAGAAATCGCGCAAAGGCGAAAAGAGTTGGTGTTGGTTGGTTGTTTTTATCTTTAGTTTTATGATATGCAATATGCAAAAGAAACTTAGCAAAACAAGGTTGGACCTATGGCTCAGGATGCAAGGGGATCTCTATCTATGTTGACATGCATAGGACGGGGATCCTAATGTCTAGGCTAAAGAACCAATCCTAACCAAGCTCCTGGGGAAAAACAGAGAAACGAACAAATATGCACAAATCACAAGTAGAATTGTCCTAAATGGGTCTTTAAATAAACCAGAGGGGTTCCTGAACATGCTCCAACTACGGAAGCCCCATCATGCATTTTATTCCTACTTCATGGCAAAAGAAAGTCAGAAAGCCCTACTTCTCATGATATCTAGGAAAGTCAGTATGAGAATGCGTAAACAAAGTAGAAACTATCGAACGGATATAGAATCCGAAGAGCAACACGAGCTAATGAATTACTCCGGAAAACTTCAAGTACTACTGCCATGCAACAAAAGTAAACCGGTAAGAATTGTTCAAAACATCGAAACAAACGGAAAGCGTGTAGATACGCATCCGAAGCGACAATGCTTGCAAGAACACGATTAAGGCAAGCAAAACAGGACGGGAATGATGCACACGTGGGTGTACAAGCTCTAGCGAAACCTGCAAGAAGGGAGTTAGACCCAAAAAGTAAGTAGAAGAAAAGTATGCAAGTATCGGAGAAACAAGCCGCACGTGTATGTGACGCATGTCCTTGCATGAAATGGAGTGTGAACAGTAGCCAAGCATAGCTAGGGTGACCACTGTTCATCATCAGAATCGAAAAATCAAAAAGTAAAACAGAGGACCGCACAGCGACATACCGCTAAGCCGACCTAACCCAAAATTCCGTAACATTTGGCGCTTAGCGCTCGACCGCTAAGCGCCGACCGCAACCCGTAAAAATTATTTTGCACCGCATCAATTGCTTATGATGTTTTCATGCTACAGTCCGACCCACGATGTTAGGCCATAATCTAGCAGTGAATGAGAGCTAAATGAACGTGCATGGAATACGAATCGAGCGATAAAACCAATGTTCATAGCAAGGTAATGAATGAACATGCAAGGAATGCGAATCAAACGATAAAACCAATGTTCATAGCAAGGTGATGCATGAACATGCAAGGAATGCGAATTGAATGATAAACCAATGTTCATAGCAAAGTAATGAATGAACATGCAAGGAATGCGAATCGAACGATAAAAGCAATATTCATAGCAAGGTAATGAATGAACATGCAAGGAATGCGAATCGAACGATAAACCAATGTTCATAGCAAAGTAATGAATGAACATACAAGGAATGCGAATCGAACGATAAAACCAATGTTCATAGCATGGTAATGAATGAACATGCAAGGAATGTGAATCGAACGATAAAACCAATGTTCATAGCAAGGTGATGCATGAACATGCAAGGAATGCGAATCGAACGATAAACCAATGTTCATAGCAAAGTAATGAATGAACATGCAAGGAATGCAAATCGATAACAATCCTAATGTTCAAGTGCAAAGTAAAGGATGCATGAACATGCCAAGGATGCGAGTTACGATAACAATCCTAATGTTCAAGTGCAAAGTATGCTACATAGCGGAAAACTTTCATTCAAGCCTAGGTTATGCATTAACACAAACACATGGAGTGCACATGCAACAAGCCCATGCACAATGCACTAAATGCTTGGATATCTACATGTTGAATGCAAGTTATGCTTCAAATCACCATGAATCAATGAAATCGATCAAGCTAAACACTCACCAATGCATGAATATGCGACGGATAATGCAACATGTATGAGTTTATGTCTTATGAACAAAGAGAAAACAAATGCACAAGTGTATATGCATGCTATGAACCAAAATCCAAACTCCGACACGAATAAGGCGGCAAGACTCGATTCAAATCAAGTAATTCAAGAATACAAGTCCTAGAATCATAATCTACATTGAATTTACATGTGATTTCAGTACTCAATTTCAAGAAAAGCTGAAAATCAGAAAACAGCTTAAAATAAGTGCTTATTTGGACCTAACACTTACTTGCACTTGAAGTTTGAGTCAAATTGAAGAGGAATTCCTTGTACTCTTCAAAGAAAATACCAAATCAATGAGGAAGAGTGGATAATCTTCAAAATTAGGCTTGAATCCTTGAAGAAAAGCTTGAAATCCAATGGAGAATGAGAAGAAGAAGAAGAGAAATCCTTGAATCTTGAACTTAAGGAGAGAATCGAGATTAAACCATTCCTTCCATGTCAAATGTGAATAGAAGGAGGAGAGGATGCTCTAGATTGAACTAGAAGAAGTTGCGATGGGGAAAAATCAAGAATCGCAGGTCGCGCTTATTGCGGGGGTCGCGCTTAGCGCGCTCTGTGAACGGAGCAAGCGGTGCACGGTGGTCCGGTGGCGGCCTGTGGTGGTGGCTTGAAGGGAAAGTTGAAGTTTGAACTTTTTTGAGTTTTTGTGCTTTTGGAATTTGAGAGAATTGGAGTGTTTGTGGTAATGGAAAATTTAGCAAATGATTGTGTTGTTGTGATTTGTGAAGAGGAAAATCTATTTATAGCTTTGGATCCTTAATCAACAAGCTAATTATGATTATCCGAATAATTTTTGTAATTAATCCAAAACAGCCAAATTCGTGCGGAATTCGGAGTCGGAATGAAAACAAAAAGCGTCCGGAATGAAATTTTGCTTTCGTGAATCAAAATCCCGACTTGATCCGATGAATGGTCTAGGAAATAGAAATTTTTGAAGTTTCAACATCAATTTTGGACCGCTGACACATGCAGAATTTCATTCAAGGCTGTGGGGAAAATGCCTCGCATTTACGATCTTCTAATCGAAATTTGCACATGCGTATCTCTGGGACATTTGAAGCGAACAAGATTTGTGAACTTTTGGCACTGGTCCCGTCCCGTTTCGTTGAAAATCGAGTGAGATATGATTTTTCGAACTTCGTGTATCAGATTAAAAATTCTCGATTCAACTCAAAATCACCCTTGGAGAACAAAATTCTGGTACTGATCGACAAAGAATCAGCTCCCGAATTGCAAATGGAAATTGTAGAGGACCTTGATACGGAATTTTAGAAATTGGTCCCACTCAATTCCGAGCTTCCAGCTAGAAAATAAAGCCTTTTCGGTGAGCCAAAACACACGGTTCAGCACTAAAATCAACTTGATATGCCGAGGAAAATGACCTTTGAGAGCCTTCCTCACAAAATCCGCTCGCCCAAACGAAAGTCGTGATAATAATGAAAGGAAAGTGTCTGAAAATCAACAGAAAATACCCAAGGAGAGAGATACGCCTCCGAGTGCCCAAAATGCGTTGAAACCCAAACCACTTTATCGAGAAATGAGCTTTTTTGGGTGCCATTCGGAATACCTAGAATCTGATACTCCTTATGATGAATGCTATGCATGCTACTACATGTATTTTTATGCAATGGGATTATAATCCTGAAAAACGCGGGAAAGAAGAGGGTAAATTTTGGGGTACAATAATGCCCTATTCAATCATCCTCAAGCTTGAGAGCAAGGTTGGCTTTCCGGCGACAAGGTATGAGGTGATTGAATACCGAAATGGACTCGAAAATTTACGCTCTAAATTTCAAAAACCTGCTAAGGAAAAGATATGTTGCGCCAGAGCTTAACTGGATGACAACAAGAAGGGACACAGAATAAATGCTGAATTCTACGAAACCCGGTGCAGGTGTATTCCTGACCCTGAAGGAGAATTGGCCTCTGTGATACGGTGAACTGACTTTTTAGGATTTTGTATCGCAAATGTGCGGATAGCAAGAGTCGCCACCGACTTTTATTTTTATCCAATTAAGGGAAGGTAAAAGTACAGAAAAAGACCTTCGTTAGATTCTGAGTACGGGAGAATGGTTATGAAAAGGGAAGGTATTAGAACCCCTTTTCATCCGTAGTTATCTACGGGCTCTTAGTTGCTCTTAGATCACTTTAAAAAATTGCTTTCTGTGTGTTTGACAAAAATGTTTTGAAAAGGCATTTCGCTTTGACTTTGTAATGATTCATGTAGGAATGTATACAAAGTGTTTGGAAATGTTTTGTTTTGAAAAGAGTTTTGAACTTTGAAAAAAGTGTGAGGTATGAAAAGAATTTGATTTGAGCAAGCAACTAAAAGTCTTATTACCTACTCAGAATTGGTCGTTTTCGTATTGTTACGTTCCTTTAGAATAGCGTCATCCATACCATTAGTTGGTAGGTAACTCCATTCGCTGGATGTAAGGGACATTGGCGACATCGGATGGTCATAGAAGGCAACTTGTAGGAAGTATCCTAGCACATTCAAGGACTATCATCATTTTCGAGGCGACAATCGAGGGTCAAGATCATGTATTCGGAGGCGACATCGTGGGTCTTATGATCTTTGTATCAAGGGACTATGATGATTTGTTCAAGGCAACGGTGCTAGAATACCTCTACGCTCGAGGGACATGACCATTTGAATTGTAAGGCAACGAGAGAGAATTACCCTAAGGGGTGTGTGTGAAAGAGTGTGTCGATTTTATATTTTATCTTGAAAATTAGTGGGCTATGTTGATTTTAGTCTTGCCATACACGCCTAGTTACTAGCAATTTATAGGGTGCGGAAATTAAAATGCGGAATGTAAAGATGCGGAAAGGTAAATGTCCTACGCTATTACATGGCTTTGGGGCGATACATAATTTAAACTTATGGAAAATAAACCCTAGGTGCGTATGGGCACCAACGACAATTCCGGGCATCCTGATTGACACCACCAAGAAATTCTTCTTAATACCATCGAGGGATGGTCAAGTCATCTACGTTGAAAACATAAGTATCATCGCCAACAAAGATTGGAACTCTTGTCGTGATTAGGCATAGGCGCTGATCACATTCGAGTCTCAACGGAGGATCAAACTCAATCGCTTAGCTTCAATCATATCTTGAATCTTGTTCTTCGTGAGCCCAACAATCATCGCATTATGTCCCGGCTATTGGAATGGTAAGCACACTTAGCATTAGGATTGTATCTCGAGAGGAAGTGTTGACATTCGAGGAGGATCCTCAAGGTAATCACCGCTTTCAACATATGTTGCAAGGCTTGCGACAATGGCATGTTGATCTTCAGAACTATCTTCGCTATGCTGCTCGTTACGCTACCGCCTCACCGAGGTTGTGCCGATGGAGGATCGAGATCACAACCGCCCCATAGATTGAGCGCGGTCGGTCTTGGCCCGGCTTTTCGACCACACAAGATTAACTTCTTTCTTACCACCAAAAGATCTCTTCGCAAAGATTTGAAGATGACTCCACATGAATCTTCCCACTTGATACCTCAATACGCCGCCGTCAAGAACGTAACTGGTCAAGAGTTTCCAATCACCGATTGAAGAATGGGCCTGTTAGTGTTCCCATAAACATATCAACCAACTCCCTATTGGACAAGGGTGGTGAACTCACCGCTAGATCTCTCCATTTCGAGCATACCCTTGAACTTCTCATCACGAACCATAGACATGCTTCAGTAGTTGCATGCGAGTGAGTGTCAATTCAGCATTGTACTCATATTGTCTGTAGAATGCATCAGCTAAGTCACTCCAAGTACGGATACGGTCGTTCTCTAGCTGATAGTACCATTCCAATTGAGTTTCGGACAGACTCTCTTGAAAATAGTGCATCCACAACTTTTTGTCATCAGTGTGGGGATTGATCTTCTGGACATAGGACTTCAAATGCAGCTTAGGGCAAGACATGCCATCGTACTTAGCAAAAGTTGGAACTTTGAACTTGGGAGGAATCACAACACCAGGTTTTCCACAGCATTCAAACGGTCTTCAAGCTGCTTGTACTTGTCATCTTCATCAGAGTATTGGCCATCATCATAGTTTTTCTCAAGCTCAGGTTGACTGCCATCACCATCACCCTTGTTACTTTGCTCATCCTCCTTCTTGACACTTCCTTCAGAGAGCTCATTCGACTAACCACTCTAGGACTTCCTTTGTAGCGTCTGCCCATGTTGAGGAGACCAACAACCTTCTTCTTTCTGTTGATGAGCTTCTTCAGATCTTCTTGGCCTTGGACCAAGCTGGTAAACATCCAATAAACCGAGCTTCGAGCCAAGATCTTTGATGATCGCTCAAGAGCCATTTCGCTAAAATAAATAGCGAGCAAATGAGAAAACCAATCAATGTACCGTGATGCAATGTTATGCTATGCTATGCAATGTTTATGCGAATGCAATGCAATGTTTTCAAGGACCTTAGAGATTTAAATTTGTTAAACAAACAATGAACAAACATTTATTAGTACTCTTCTTATTATTCTTTTTTTTTAAGTACAAAAGATAGTTCAAAACAATAAAAGAAAACATATAAATCCTAAATCTCTAAGTCTCCCATGGCGCTTCCTCTGGTGCCGATGTAGGCTGATGTTTCGCCTCGTGAAGTAGCTTGGTCAACTCTAGCACTTTCTTCTCACTTGCATAACATCGAGCTTCAAAGGTATCCCTATCTTCCTTGAGCTGAATCCAGATCTCTTCAAGTCTTCAAAATCAGAGGCATGTCGATGGAGAACGGTATAGGTACGCCACCTATAGCAACAGTTCCATAATTACCGTAAAACAGCGTGAATGGCATCATGAGGTTTTGAGCTCGAGCTCGCACCCATTTGAGGTAAGGTTCCCAAGGAATGGAGTTTTGGTGCCCCAAAGTCTTGGTATCGCCTTCTTTACCATGCCCCAAGCGTATGAACCTTCGCTGAATCTCGAGATCGTGATTGTAGTCGAACACAATATCTTGGAGAAGCATATCATGTGGCCATCTCTGAGCAAAACAAACCGACGAGAGCTAGAGAAGGGTTGTAAGTAATACCTCCCCTTATACCAAGCAGTGGTACATTAGGGAATTCTCCACAACGCTCAATGAAGGTGAAGTCCTTTTGAGAGAAAAGACTCCAACGGATATCTGAATGAGAGAGTGACATCAATCTTTGAGACCACTTCATCCTTTGTTCATTCTTCAAAACTGATGGAGGAAGGTGCGAAATAAACCACCTAGAAAGTAACGGTATGAAACACATGAGAGTTCCTTGTCTTTTGATGGTACGAGTGTGGATAGAATGTAGGATATCTCCAAGTAAAGTAGGCACTGGATTGCGGGTAAGGAACAACTTGATGGCGTTGACATCTATGAATTAATCTGAGTTAGGAAATAGAACCAAACCATAGATTAGCAAGGCCACAATGTCTTCGAAGGCATGGAAACTCATAACTTTGAGGAAATCTCGGGCTTTCTTAATTAGGAACTTAGCAAGTAAACCCTTAACTCCGCTTCTAGTTTCCCAATTGGCTTCAATGTCTGAGCGCTTAAGATGTAAAGCGGATGCGATGTCTTCGTACTTAGGAACCTTTTCTAAACCGGTGAATGGCATTTGGTCAAGAATAGGTATCCCAAGTAGCTTAGAGAACTCTTCCAAGGTAGGAACCAACTGATAATCTGGGAATGTAAAGCAATGGTGTTTCGGATCAAGAACCGGAATAGGACATGCATCATATCTTCTTCAAAACCGGAGATAACCAAATCAAGTAGATAACCATGTCTTTTGATGAACTGAGCATGGTCGGGAATTTCTGAAACCAATTCTTTGAGCTGAGAAGGTATACCCATGAAGTTGATTCGAATAGTCTTTCTAGAAGCCATAATACCCTACAAAACAGAGCAAAGATAAATCCCTAGGTCCTTGAAATAGTTAGAAATGATATGCAATGCAAATGATGTCATGATGTCATGTTTGGCACACACAAAAAATTCACACAATGAGCCTAGGGTTAAGGCTTGCATGAGGTATAGGTGATTACCCCACCAAAAGTTTAAGTTGATTCATCCTGTCCTATAATAGTAACCGGGTTCTAGGAATCTCACATCATTGATCTTTCTCGTAGGCGTTTATTTCAATACGACTACCAAATGGTCGACCGAAAATATCCCAAAAGTCCGATCTCAATGAGCGAGCATCGAGTATCAACCAACCTTAGTCTCAGACCAAAGCCGCCATCTCACTACCTTCTAATGGCCAAGATGGGTCAATTAAAGTTCTAAAAGTTTAGTTAGTGCATGACACCACAAGCCAAATACTATCCTCAACTTGGAAATGAAGAGTATCAGACATCCAAAGTGTCACACTAACGTAGCCATCATGTTGACCGTTTTGATATACGTCTAACGGTCGTGACGATTTATTGCTACTTACCTAAAAGGAACCCGGATCCGGGTGTAGGATCCCCCAACAATATAATACCCAAGCAACCCTTAAAGGTAAAGCAAGCAAGTCAAACAGAAAGCGATAAAGGTGATTTAGAAATCCTTAAGGCATTCTCTCTTTAGGGTGTCTCCCCGGCAGAGTCGCCAGTTCTGTGATACGGTGAACTGACTTTATAGGATTTTGTATCGCAAATGTGCGGATAGCAAGAGTCGCCACCGACTTTTATTTTTATCCAATTAAGGGAAGGTAAAAGTACAGAAAAAGACCTTCGTTAGATTCTGAGTACGGGAGAATGGTTATGAAAAGGGAAGGTATTAGAACCCCTTTTCATCCGTAGTTATCTACGGGCTCTTAGTTGCTCTTAGATCACTTTAAAAAATTGCTTTCTGTGTGTTTGACAAAAATGTTTTGAAAAGGTATTTCGCTTTGACTTTGTAATGATTCATGTAGGAATGTATACAAAGTGTTTGGAAATGTTTTGTTTTGAAAAGAGTTTTGAACTTTGAAAAAAGTGTGAGGTATGAAAAGAATTTGATTTGAGCAAGCAACTAAAAGTCTTATTACCTACTCAGAATTGGTCGTTTTCGTATTGTTACGTTCCTTTAGAATAGCGTCATCCATACCATTAGTTGGTAGGTAACTCCATTCGTTGGATGTAAGCGGGACATTCGAAGGGACATCGGATGGTCATAGAAGGCAACTTGTAGGAAGTATCCTAGCACATTCGAAGGGACTATCATCATTTTTCGTAGGCGACAATCGAGGG
Source organism: Vicia sativa (assembly GCA_021764765.1). Taxonomy (NCBI): domain Eukaryota; kingdom Viridiplantae; phylum Streptophyta; class Magnoliopsida; order Fabales; family Fabaceae; genus Vicia; species Vicia sativa. The sequence goes on along the minus strand of CM038797.1, from coordinate 35,101,864 downwards.
TCAAGATCATGTATTCGGAGGCGACATCGTGGGTCTTATGATCTTTGTATCGAAGGGACTATGATGATTTGTTTGAAGGCGACGGTGCTAGAATACCTCTACGTTCGAGGGACATGACCATTTGCATTCGTAAAGGCAACGAGAGAGAATTACCCTAAAGGGTGCATGTGTGGAAAGAGTGTGTCGATTTCAGATATTTTATCTTGAAAATTAGTGGGCTATGTTGATTTTAGTCTTGCCATACACGCCTAGTTACTAGCAATTTATAGGGTGCGGAAATTAAAATGCGGAATGTAAAGATGCGGAAAGGTAAATGTCCTACGCTATTACATGGCTTTGGGGCAGATACATAATTTAAACTTGCGGAAAATAAAACCCTAATTTAAACTATTACATCCCATAAACAGTTACATTATTGGAAAAAATGAAAACGGTAAAGAAACGTCTGAAGCGGAATAACCTGTGAAACGATAAGAGAAATCGGAAAGTATGATGAAATCGAATAAGAGAAAAATGTTAGAAAAATGCAAATTTTTAATTGGAAAAAATATGACATGCTGGAAATAACATAAATATGTTTAAATAATTTTTTGGGATTTTTTAGATGCAATTTAATAATTTAAAACTAATTAAATGTGATTTAAATGCAAAATTATGAATAAAAATAAATATGCATGCAAAATTGTATTTTTTTAATTTTATAAATTAAATAAAGATTTTCTGAAAATAAATGCAAAAGGAAAAAATATTTTGATGATTTTTTAATGCATAAATAAAAATATGAAAAGAAATTAAAATAACATGAAAATATTAAATAAAAAGAAAATATGAAAATATGAGAAAACATGAGTTTTGTAAAAAAGAATGTAAAACCGGTCCTGGCATGGTTCGAACTGGAGACATGTGAGAGCATCTCTGAATAGTGAACGCCTTAACCAACTGAGCCAAGTGTGCAAGCCTGTTTGGAAACGGAGTGAGTGGGATCAAAACACGCGTCGCTCCCTGAATGCTTCGTCTTCGCGCCAGACTTCGTCTTCTTCGTTTCAAATATTTGAAAATCCAGCGTCGGCCATTGCTCGACGCTAAGTCCCTGGCAAACATCAAAAATCCAGCATACATAATATAAATGAATTCTAAAGCCATGGTTCGATTCCTGAGATCATTCTGGATGCATTGGTATAGGTCTCATGGTCCAATTTTTCCATTTAAGTAAAGCCCTAAATCGAGCTCAGAAACCCTAACTATGGTATATCACGATTCAGGCCATGGAAATTCAATTAGAGTGCCCAGAAAGCTTGCAAACACATCACTAATCACAAAAACAAACACAAAACATGTTAGTAATGCATGAATAATAGAATACGATTTTGAAATTTTCAAGAACAAACCGATTTCGGATTTCACGATTCTGGATGGTTTTGATCAAAGTAAAGGTCTGGATCGACTCAAGAGGTATCAAGGAATGTGTTGGACACCTCAAAATCGATTGAAAACGACTGGAAATAGGATTACACTTTGCTTGTTTGCCACGGTGTTTTGAGTTCTAGGTTAGGGTTCTTGAGCCTATTTTTTCGTTCTTTCTTGATAGGTATGCATTGTACATTTATACTGGATGGATTTGGAGTTGTTTTGGGAAAGAATTGATCAATAATCAATGCCAATCAAATTTGATTTTTGTAGGAAATCAAATCTTCAAATTTTTATTAATTCTCAATCCAATCTTGCTATATCAATCCAATTTCGAAAATTGTTGGCTTTAATGAGTTGATTGGATCCCAAGGAAGAAATAAAATTCAAGTTTGCAATTAATTTTGATTTTATACTTTATTTTTAATTTAATTTGTATTTAAATGAATAAATTCCAAATTAAATAGAAAAATAAAATAAAATTTGTGGCATTGGGCTTGGATATTCCTAATTGTATAAGGAACAAGTTTGAATGAAGAAAAGTAAGCCCATTTGCAAAAAATTTATTTTTAGAAGCATCTCTTTGTGCACTCTTTCAAAATTGCCCACATTGTGAATGGTGTATCTTGCTCAATTGTCCACATTTTTTAGTGTTCTTGGACTTTTTGGAAAGCTCTAAGAGTCCTCTAACCAACCTTTTTGGTCTCATCTCAATTGGAGTTTCCATGCTCAATATATCTTCAAAACAAAATGTTGACTTTTTGTTGACTTTGAAAATGACCTATAATGTTTTGAGCCATACCTCTCAAATGAAGCATTTTTTGGACATTCTTGTGAGACATGAAGTTGTAGAGAATTGAATTTCATTCAAAACAAGAGGTGGTGGAAAAATTTCTAAGAAAGTATGAAGAAGTTATGATCACCAAAGTTCATTGACTTTTCATCTAGAAACCCTAATTTAGAAAGTTTGACTTTGAGCAAATCTTGAGTTTTCTTGATGAATCATGATCAACCCTTTATCAAATGATGAATGTAACTTCAAAATGAGGATGTTGACCAAAATTATGAAGTTTGAACTGTATGTTGACCACAGTTGACTTTTTGTCCAATACAAATGATTTTCAACCATCTGAGCAATTGTCTGAGGAAACTTGACTTGTAAGGCTTGAAACTTGACATGGAGAGTCTTTGAAGCATATGAGGAGGCATGAAGACCATTGGAGATGTTGGAAGTCCATCTGGAGCTGAGAATTGCCAAACCCTAGTTTGGGTTGTTTGTCTAGAGAGAGTTTGTCCGATCAACTCTCGAGGAACTCGAGTATGGATGTATGAGATATCTTGAGAAGATGGAGGGAAAATTTTGGGGTATGACACTGCCTGCTCAATCTTCTTGTATCGAAGGGTTAGATTGGCATGCGTGTTTTCGTGACCAAGGTAGAAGATGATTGAACACTTGAGTACACCGAAAATTTGCACTCGCTGGTGATGATGCGGAATGGCTTATAGATGCCATTGGACAAGGTAGAGACTTCGGGGGATGAGTCATATGCTAGACTCGAGGTTGTTGATAGGAGGAGAATCGCCGGAGATGGGCTTGAGATGCCATCCGAAAGGTCGATGCCGGGAGTGAGCCGACGCTAGGCTCAGATGTTCTCGATAGTGGAAGGAGCGCAGACGGGCTTAAGATGCCATCCGAGGAGTCGATGTTAGAATTTGTGCTCTCCTTGAATGAAGTTATTGGTTTGTATTGATTTTAACCATATATGCAGATTCCAAAGGTTGAGAAACACCGATAAGTAGTCGGAGATGGGCTTAAGATGCCATCCAGGCAATCGAATCGCACGCCGCACTGGAGTTGTCACGATAATAAGAAGGATTTAGATCTTCCCGAGGGATAGTAATTCGCAAAGTGTGGATATCGCCTCGCAGCATCGGTGTTGATCCACCGCTATCGGAGGATAACTTGCGATCATTCGGATAGGGTTTCCGCCTAGCTCGGTATTAACCCCGGATCCGCTGGGAGGACAACGAGGGCGGTCGCTCGATAGTTTTCCGCCGAGATTTGGGGCTTAATTGGACCACCATCGGAGGACAACCAGAGGCGGTCTTTCGTATATTTTTCCCCGAGATTCGGGCTTAATCCTCGGACCCGCTTATGCCAAGTGATTTTCATTGCTGGAGAAAACAAGAGAAACTTTGATAGAATATTTGTTAGTCTTATGCAAAGTATGATGCATGACAATGTGTATGAATGACATATGCATGAATTATGACTTTATGAGTAATGTATGAATGATAGATGTTATGGTATTTCAAAACATATCCATCTTGAAGAAGATGTGAATGTTCTGGTTGAGGATTTCTGTCTTCTGTTTGGGGATTGGGTAGGTGAAAACCCCGCTTTTGAAGGAGAAGAGAGGTATCCTGGATTCCTCCGATGCACTATCTGACCAAGTCATGGGCCTAGATATTGCTGAGGAAGGTAGAGATTGAGAAACTCGTTGTTGGAGATCTCATACATAGACCCTGCTAGGGAGAGTCTGGGAGGAAGTCCTTTGGGGATCTTGTATGTAGACCCTGTTGGGAAAAATTAGGAGGCGCTCTACTGGGGATTTTGAGTGTAGATCCCGCTGGAGAGCACTTGATGGTCGCCGGAGACCGTTAGGCCGCTGGAATCTCCGACCGGGAATAGAAGATGTAGATTTTCTCCGGTGCACTATCTGACCAAGTCTCATGTCTGGATACCGCTGCTGGAGAAAAGGGGAATTGTTGAGAGATATCTGCTGGGGGTAAACATCTTAGCTGGGGTTGAAGCGTTATTGATGTAACATTGCTCAGTTGAGTGGAATCACCGCTCGTGGATTAACATATACCACTGGGAAGGTTTGTTGTGAGTGACACCTCCGGAGATTATGCTTTGTCGATCATGCTCGTGGGGAAATGCATTGGTGACTTTCGTCGTCATCTCAATTCCTAGAGCATGTAGTAACTACTTTTGCATGTCCACTTTTCGTATGTTTGTGAAGAGATTCTTATCGTCAAATGCGTATAGTCATTCAAAACAAACGTTGGACTTATTGCAAACGACAATAACAAAAATTGTAAAGAGAAAGAAGCTATGCTTATTTGAAAGGTGGCGTATGGCCAAGTGGTTTGTACACAAGAAAGGTAAAAAGCTATGCGGAAACAATCTCGTTAAGTTCCAACTATGCTAGTACTCATATATTTCAACTATCTCATCTCCTTGCTGTCAGTAGAAAGTGAGTGGACTGATCTTCGCCATTTGAATCTTGAATGCCGATAGTAGTCTGAAGTGTGATCCGAAGAGACATAGTCGTAGGCTTAAATCCCTAACTTTTGCCTAGACCGCCTTTCGGTTTTCCCACCGATACTTTTTGCCCAAGCCGCCTTTTCGTGTTTTCGACTTGCCGGTGTACATGTTTTGTATATATCCTTAACTTTTGCCCGAACCCTTTTGGTTCGCCAGATGCCCTTATTTTTGCCTAGGTCCGCTGACCTAGCGGGTCTCTTTATGCGTAGTAATTTTTGACTATGTCTCGCTCATGTGTGGGAAGTCTTCACCATCCATGGTGCTAAGTATCATAGCTCGCCGAAAATACTGCCTTGACTACAAACGGTCCCTCAGAGGTGGGAGTCCATTTTCCCCGGATCACCTTGTGGAAGAATGATGCGCTTGACTACTAGATCACCGACTTGGTAGACCTTGCTTGACCTTCTTGTTAAATGCTCGATCATTCGCTTCGATAATCCGTCCATGGCAAATGGATGCGAGTCGCTTTCATCAATCAAATTAATCTGGTCAAGCCGAGTCCGAACCCAATCATCTTCGCTTAACTCGGCCCCAGAGGACTCGTCGAGGGTATCCGAACCTCGATGGGTAAGACGGCTTCCATACCGTGACAAGAGAGAAGGGGTTGCCCTGCTGATGTTCGTGGTCAGAAAGCGATAACCATGAAGAGAAATGGTAACATCTCATGCCAATCTTTGTAAGTTACCGCCATCTCTCAGATAATCTCCTTAATGTTCTTGTTGGCCGCTTCCATCGCGCCATTCATCTTAGGCCGATAAGGAGAAGAGTTGTGATGCTTGATCTTGAACTCGCGTGTAGTTCGCGATCATCTTATTGTTGAGATTGGAACCGTTATCCGTGATAATCCTTTCGGAGTGCCATATCGATGATAAGATTATGTTTGATGAATCGAGCCACAACATTCTTGGTAATGTATGAACGAGGTCGCTTCTATCCACTTGGTAAAGTAATCGATTGCCACAAGGATGAAACGATGTCCGCTGGAAGTCGGGCTTAATTTCTCTAATCATGTCAATGCCCCACATTGCAAAAGGCCAAGGAGTCAGTTAGAACATTCTGAGGTACGGAGGTACGTGTACTTTGTCCGCATAACCGCATTTGTGACAAGATCGAGCGAAGGTGACAATCGCTTCCATGGAGGACCAATAGTAACTCTCTCAAAATCTTCTTAGCCATGGTGTGTCCACCGAATGGTACCAAATGCGCCTTCATGTAACTCTTCCATGATGCGACATCTTTCTCGTCTACACGCAGAAGCACAAATCGTGGTTGCGCTTTGTATAAGATGTCGCTACGAGGAAGAATTTGATGCAAATCTTCTCAAGAACTCTTATCGTTGATGATGCCCCCGGGATATTCCCGAGTCTCAAGATACCTTTTCACGCCATAGTACCAAGGTTTCTCTTCAGATCAAGCTCATAACAATACCGGTTCACAAACTTCTCAATGATGATCCGGGAGCCTCGTTGTCCCATCCGACCTTGAACATAGATGACATAGTAGCCAATGCGCCCGCCAACTAATTCTCTCTCGTGGAATATGATTGAAAGTAATCTCTTCAAGTAGGGAATCAAACTCAAAATATGCTCGACACGGAATGAGGTTCGATGCTTCAGATCCCACTCGCCTTAACCTCGACCGATCACTAAAGTCGAGTCTCCATACACCGTAAGAACTTGATTCTAAGTCAATAGCACTTTGATACCCATGATGCACGTCAGATTCGCCATGTTATTGGTGCAATCAAACATAATCGGTGAAAGGAATATGTCTAGGGATGTAATGATGGCGCCAATGCCATTGCAAGCGCGTTGAGGCTCCATCAAAACCATGGTCCATCGGGATCCTTGTTCGTGTCCTTCGTTTGGGCCGGTTCTTCGCAATTTGTAACTAGTAAAACATCTTCGCTTGGAAATTCGAATCGCATAGATCGATAGATCGATAGTTATTCTACTATTGATCGTCGAGAAGTGTATCGATGTCATAATCGGTCAAGATCAGCCATCTTGCTATTCTTATGATGATCGATTTTAATATATCAACATTTAGTCGGCCAGCAGCCAAGTTAAAGCGCTGTAAGTTTTCTCGAGCCGAGTATCTTGTTTCACACGGTAAACTTTTGCTAAGGTAGTATATGGCATGCTCTTTTCGACCAAACTCGCTATGTTGCCCCAACACGCACCCCATTGAGTTCTCTAACACCGCAGTACATGATGAGAGGTCTTCCTTCGTGGGCGGCATCGGATAGAGGATTCTCAAGGTACTCCTTGATTTTGTCAAAAGCGATTTGGCAATTGTCGCTCCATTCCACTACTTGATCTTTCTTAAGTAACTTGAAGATTGGCTCACAGTAGCGCTAGATGTGCAATGAATCTGCAATGTAATTCAATCGCCCAAGAAACCTCCGACTTCCTTCTCTTGGCGGATCAACCTCGATACCTTTACCACCGACAACAAACCCTAGGAGTTTTCCTGATCCGACTCCAAAGGTACACTTGTTAGATTAAGCTCCCACCAGATTTCTTCAACCTATCAAACAGTCAGAGATGATCAAGATGTTCTTTTTCGCGGATCGAGTTGTCATGTCGCCGACGAGACCTCTATCTCGTGATGAATCATGTCATGAAATAATGTTACCATAGCACGCTGATAGTGGCGCCGCTTTTAGTCCGAACAAAGATAACCTTGTAGCGTAAAGTTCCCCACCGTAACGAAAGTAGTCTTCCATGTCTTCGTGAGCCATTTTGATCCGATTGTAACCGAGAAACCATCCATGAAAGAGAAAACCTTATGTTGAGCGGTGTTGTCAACCGTAACATCAATATGAGGAAGTGGGAAATCGCCTTCTGACTCGCTTTGTTCGTATCTCCGAATCCACACACATTCGCATCTTTACCATCCTTCTTAGGTACGGTACCACATTAGCAACCCATTGTGGATAGGAAGTATCGCTAAGAAGCCGCTGAACTCGTTTACAACTTCGCTTTGATTTTCTCGACATCTTAGGACGATGCGATTTAACCTTCCGTTTCACCGAGAAAACCTTCTTTGTCGCAATCGTGTACCACAATATCAATGTCCAACCTCGCATGTCTTCGTATGACCAAGCAAAACCTCAATATAGTCTCGTAGCATCCGAATCAACCTTTCTTTAACATCGCTCAAGACCCCTCCTATCTTGATCTCTTTTCTGCTTCGCTCAATACCCAAATTCACAACCTCAATTTGCTCTTCGTGGTGGTCAGATAACTCGCCTTCTCTTGCAAGCACCGCAAGTTCTCCGGCACTTCACAATCTTCCTCACTTTCGCCTTCACTTGGTAGATCGGATTATCAAGTCATATTTAGCAATAGCATATCCATATTAATTAGATCCCGAGTGATTCTCAGCAGTGTCACGGGTGTGTGTAAGAAACACATAGCTTTTGAAGGGTGATAAAGTAAAAGAAAGAAAACAAACAATTGAATGCAAAAGTCCAACGAATTTATTGAATGAAAACGCAAACAATGTGATAATAACCTCGCGAACGAGCCATGATGCCCCTGCAAGGCACTAGGCTTTCAAAGTTTATTGTTCAAAACATAAAGAAATACGAAAAGCAAAACAAAACAAGAGCAATTACTCCCGACTAAAGGAGATTGGTATGACGCCTTCGGCCTTCCAATTGTCGAGCCCATCATCCGGAGTTGGGAAGATCCACTTGGATGTCAAGCCGTTGTCGCCGCCTTCTATAGCATGGATTCCACTGCCGATGCGGAAAGGAAGGCCGCACGCTCGCGGCGATCATCTTTCCGACCTTGATGGTGAAGCCTAAACCAGCCTTGTCGGATTTGAAAGGAAGATCGTGAGCTGACCCAAATAGTACTCTTCCTTCTTCCAAGCCTGAGCATCTTTCACGAGGCCATCCTAGGCGGCGCCAGGTAATTTCAGAGGCAGGAGAGTCAACAGCATGACTGGGATTATTTCAAAAGCTTGACAGGAGTCTCAAAGAATTCACCCTCCACCTCAAGGTATCGGAATGATCAGATGACCGACCATATACTCTTCTTCTCCATATACGTAACAACCTTCCCTTTCACCGGATACTTCACTCGATGCAAGGTAGAGGTAATACCGCCCCATGTATCCAAGGGGCCCAAGTAGGTAAGAGTAAGTCGGACGGATGTCCATGACAAAGAAGGTGGAGTCAAAAGTCCGGGAACCGACTTTAACAGTGAGTGAGCTCTCCAAGTACTGCTCATTTAGAACCATCAAAAGCTCACAATAATGTCACTGGTCTCGTAACCAACCCTTCGACATCGAGTCGATCAAAAGCGCTTCGTAGGATATTCAAAGCAAAACCAGATCAACCAAAACATGAGATGTGGTAACGCCTTGCATTCAACAGTAGATGTGCAAGGCTTTGTTGTGTTTCTTTCCTAAGGAGTTAAATCAAGATCGAGAAGCTTAGGCCGTTGTTGGCAGCTAGGCTAGCAATACAAACTTCAAACCGGTCAGTGGTAGTGTCTTCATGACGTGAGCATTCTTCGTAAACTTCACCAAGGCGCTAGTATGAGCCCGAGCACAAGAGCGTAGCAAGTATGGAGATCTTGGACGGAGTCTCGTCCCAACTGCTCCACAACATTGTAGTCACTCTTCTTGATAATCTTCGTAATTTCTCCATTTCTTGTTTGAGGTGTCTTCAAGAACTTCCTTGGTACTCCGGCCGAGTAGGATGAGTCAACGTTCTTTCCTCTAGCTTGGGGAATTGGTTGAATAGCCGAATGCGAGCCGGAGTCGCGTGTCTTTTGGAGGAGAGATTGGAGAGAAAACCCTTCCGTTCGGGTCACCTTACTAGATCCGTGATGTTGTCAATGTCGAATGGTAGCTTCAATCGTAAGATCTTCAATGGTCGAGGGTCTTGCTTGACGCCATGATAGTAAACATCACCCATAATTCCAAGGGATAGCCTTGTCATAGGAATATGGAACCGGTCTTGGAGAAGTAATAATGAGAGGTGCCACCTAGGTACGGAATCAAGAGGAAATTTTATTGTGTTAACATCAAGATAGTCTTCGGGAAATCGTCACCCCATCCTCGCTTTAACATCTTTAATAGGAATCTTGTAGCTTGTGAATGTACTTCACCATGTAATCATACTTTCCACTTGGCTGCCCCAAGGTATCCCACATGATGGTGTTGTTTCATTCGCATTGTCAATCTTCAATTTGACATTTCTTCACACGCCGCATGTGTGGTTTCGTAAATAGTATCTCACGGTTATCCATCATGCAATCGAACACGCCTTCTCAACCAAGCACAACCATCGTGTGTATGGGCACCAACGACAATTCTCTCGGGCATCCCGGATTGACACCACTTGCAAAAATTCTTCTTAATACCATCGAGGGATGGTCAAGTCATCTACGTTGAAAACATAAGTATCATCGCCAACAAAGATTGGAACTCTTGTCGTGATTAGGCATAGGCGCTGATCACATTCGAGTCTCAACAGAGGATCAAACTCAACTGCTTAGCTTCAATCATATCTTGAATCTTGTTCTTCGAGCCCAACAATCATCAAGATTATGTCCCGGCTATTGGAATGGTAAGCACACTTAGCATTAGGATTGTATCTCGAGAGGAAGTGTTGACATTCGAGGAGGATCCTCAAGGTAATCACCGCTTTCAACATATGTTGCAAGGCTTGTGACAATGGCATGTTGATCTTCAGAACTATCTTCGCTATGCTGCTCGTTACGCTGCCTCTCACCGAGGTTGGCCGATGGAGGATCGAGATCACAACCCCCACAGATTGAGCGCGGTCGGTCTTGGCCCGGCTTTTCCGACCATACACAAGATTAGCTTTTCTTACCACCAAAAGATCTCTTCGCAGATTTGAAGATGACTCACATGAATCTTCCCACTCTTGATACCTTCAATACGTCATCACAAGACGTCTGAACTGGTCAAGAGTTTCCAATCGATGATTGAAGAACGGGCCTGCTGTTGTTATAAACATATCAACCAACTCCTTATTGGACAAGGGTGGTGAACTCCGCTAGATCTCTCCATTTCGAGCATACCCTTGAACTTCTCATCACGAACCATAGACATGCTTTGTAGTTGCATGCGAGTGGGTGTCAATTCAAAGATTGTACTCATATTGTTCAGAAAGCATCACTAAGTCACCCAAGTACGGATACGGTCGTTTCTAGCCGATAGTACCATTCCAATTGAGTTCCGATGACTCTCTTGAAAATAGTGCATCCACAACTTTCTCCATCGTGGGATTGATCTTCTGGACATAGGACTTCAAATGCAGCTTAGGGAAAGACATGCCATCGTACTTAGCAAAAGTTGGAACTTTGAACTTGGGAGGAATCACAACACCAGGGACGAGACTCAAATCATCAAAATTCACCCCGGACATCTTCGTGTTTTCCACAAGATTCAAACGGTCTTCAAGCTGCTTGTACTTGTCATCTTCATCAGAGTATTGGCCATCATCATAGTTTTTCTCAAGCTCAGGCTGACTGCCTTCACCATCACCCTTGTTACTTTGTTCATCCTCCTTCTTGACACTTCCTTCAGAGAGCTCAATTCGACTAACCACTCTAGGACCTCCTTTGTAGCGTCTGCCCATGTTGAGGAGACCAACAACCTTCTTCTTTCTGTTGATGAGCTTCTTCGATCTTCTTGGCCTTGGACCAAGCCGTAAACATCGAAACCGCATTCGAGCTCGAGATCTTTGATAGACTGCTCAAGAGCCATTTCTGCTAAAATAAATAGCGAGCAAATGAGAAAACCAATCTTCGATGTACCTGTGATGCAATGTTATGCTATGCTATGCAATGTTTATGCGAATGCAATGCAATGTTTTCAAGGACCTTAGAGATTTAAATTTGTTAAACAAACAATGAACAAACATTTATTAGTACTCTTCTTATTATTCTTTTTTTTCTTTTTAAGTACAAAAGATAGTTCAAAACAATAAAAGAAAACATATAAATCCTAAATCTCTAAGTCTCCCATGGGCGCTTCCTCTTGGTGCCGATGTAGGCTGATGTTTCGCTCCTCGTGAAGCTTGGTCAACTCTAGCACTTTCTTCTCACTTGCATAACATCGAGCTTCAAAGGTATCCTCTCTTCCTTGAGCTGAATCCGTGATCTTTTCAAGTCTTCAAAATCAGAGGCATGTCGATGGAGAACGGTATAGGTACGCCACCTATAGCAACAGTTCCATAATTACGGTAAAACAAAGTGAATGGCATCATGAGGTTTTGAGCTCGAGCTCGCACCCATTTGAGGTAAGGTTCCCAAGGAATGGAGTTTTGGTGCCCCAAAGTCTTGGTATCGTATTCTTTACCATGCCCCAAGCGTGTATGAACCTTCGCTTGCACTCGAGATCGTGATTGTAGTCGAACACAATATCTTGGAGAAGCATATCATGTGGGCCATCTCTCGAAAGCAAAACCAAACCGACGAGAGCTAGAGAAGGGTCAAGTAATACCTCCTTATACCAAGCAAAGGGTACATTAGGGAATTCTCCACAACGCTCAATGAAGGTGAAGTCCTTTTGAGAGAAAAGACTCCAACGGATATCTGAATGAGAGAGTGACATCAATCTTTGAGACCACTTCATCCTTTGTTCATTCTTCAAAACTGATGGAGGAAGGTGCGAAATAAACCACCTAGAAAGTAACGGTATGCAACACATGAGAGTTCCTTGTCTTTTGATGGTATGAGTGTGGAGAGAATGTAGGATATCTCCAAGTAAAGTAGGCACTGGATTGCGGGTAAGGAACAACTTGATGGCGTTAACATCTATGAATTGATCCGAGTTAGGAAATAGAACCAAACCATAGATTAGCAAGGCCACAATGTCTTCGAAGGCATGGAAACTCATAACTTTGAGGAATTCTCGGGCTTTCTTAATTAGGAACTTAGCAAGTAAACCCTTAACTCCGCTTCTAGTTTCCCAATTGGCTTCAATGTCTGAGCACTTAAGAGGTAAAGCGGATGCGATGTCTTCGCATTTAGGAACCTTTTCTAAACCGTGAATGGCATTTGGTCAAGAATAGGTATCCCTAGTAGCTTAGAGAACTCTTCCAAGGTAGGAACCAACCGATAACTGGAATGTAAAGCAATGGTGTTTCGGATCAAGAACCGGAATAGGACATGCATCATATCTTCTTCAAAACCGAGATAACCAAATCAAGTAGATAACCATGTCTTTTGATGAACCGAGCATGGTCGGAATTTCAAACCAATTTTTGAGCCGAGAAGGTATACCCATGAAGTTGATTCGATAGTCTTTCTAGAAGCCATAATACCCTACAAAAAGAGCAAAGATAAATCCTAGGTCCTTGAAATAGTTAGAAATGATATGCAATGCAAATGATGTCATGATGTCATGTTTGGCACACACAAACAATTCACACAATGAGCCTAGGGTTAAGGCTTGTATGAGGTATAGGTGATTACCCCACCAAAAGTTTGAGTTGGTTCATCCCGTCTATAATAGTAACCGGTTCTAGGAATCTCACATCATTGATCTTTCTCAGAGGCTTATTTCAATACGACTACCAAGTGGTCGATCGAAAATATCCCAAAAGTATGATCTCAATGAGCGTAGCATCGAGTATCAACCAACCTTAGTCTCAGACTCAAAGCCGCCATCTCACTACCTTCTAATGGCCAAGATGGGTCAATTAAAGTTCTAAAAGTTTAGTTAGTGCTTGATGACACCACACAGAAGCCAAATACTATCCTCAACTTGGAAATGAAGAGTATCAGGACATCCAAAGTGTCACACTAACGTAGCCATCATGTTGACCGTTTTGATATACGTCTAACGGTCGTGACGATTTATTGCTACTTACCTAAAAGGAACCCGGATCCGGGTGTAGGATCCCCCAACAATATAATACCCAAGCAACCCTTAAAGATAAAGCAAGCAAGTCAAACAGAAAGCGATAAAGGTGATTTAGAAATCCTTAAGGCATTCTCTCTTTAGGGTGTCTCCCCGGCAGAGTCGCCAGTTCTGTGATACGGTGAACTGACTTTATAGGATTTTGTATCGCAAATGTGCGGATAGCAAGAGTCGCCACCGACTTTTATTTTTATCCAATTAAGGGAAGGTAAAAGTACAGAAAAAGACCTTCGTTAGATTCTGAGTACGGGAGAATGGTTATGAAAAGGGAAGGTATTAGCAGCCCTTTTCATCCGTAGTTATCTACGGGCTCTTAGTTGCTCTTAGATCACTTTAAAAAATTGCTTTCTGTGTGTTTGACAAAAATGTTTTGAAAAGGTATTTCGCTTTGACTTTGTAATGATTCATGTAGGAATGTATACAAAGTGTTTGGAAATGTTTTGTTTTGAAAAGAGTTTGAACTTTGAAAAGTGTGAGTGTGAAAAGTATTTGATTTGAGCAAGCAACTAAAAGTCTTATTACCTACTCGTAATTGGTCGTTGATTGTTACGCTCCTTTAGAATAGCGCCATCCATACCATTAGTTGGTAGGTAACTCCATTCGCTGGAAGCGGACATTCGGGGACATCGATGGTCATGAAGGCAACTTGTAGGAAGTATCCTAGCACATTCAAGGGACTATCATCATTTTCAGAGGCGACAATCGAGGGTCAAGATCATGTATTCGGAGGCGACATCGTGGGTCTTATGATCTTTGTATCAAGGGACTATGATTATTTGTTTGAAGGCAACGGTGCTAGAATACCTCTACGCTCGAGGGACATGACCATTTGCATTCAGAAGGCAACGAGAGAATTACCCTAAAGGGTATGTGGAAAGAGTGTGTCGATTTCAGATATTTTATCTTGAAAATTAGTGGGCTAGGTTGATTTTAGTCTTGCCATACACGCCTAGTTACTAGCAATTTATAGGTGCGGAAATTAAAATGCGAATGTAAAGATGCGGAAAGGTAAATGTCCTACGCTATTACATGGCTTTGGGGCGTATACATAATTTAAACTTATGGAAAATAAAACCCTAATTTAAACTATTACATCCCATAAACAAGCTACATTATTGAAAAATGAAAACGTAAAGAAACGTCTGTCGAATAACCCGTGAAACGATAAGAGAAATCGAAAGTATGATGAAATCGAATAAGAGAAAATGTTAGAAAATGTAAATTTTTAATTGGAAAAAATATGACATGCTGGAAATAACATAAATATGTTTAAATAATTTTTTGGGATTTTTTAGATGCAATTTAATAATTTAAAACTAATTAAATGTGATTTAAATGCAAAATTATGAATAAAATAAATATGCATGCAAATTGTATTTTTTAATTTTATAAATTAAATAAAGATTTTCTGAAAATAAATGCAAAAGGAAAAAATATTTTGATGATTTTTTAATGCATAAATAAAAATATGAAAAGAAATTAAAATAACATGAAAATATTAAATAAAAAGAAAATATGAAAATATGAGAAAACATGAGTTTTGTAAAAAAGAATGTAAAACCGGTCCTGGCATGGTTCGAACTGGAGACATGTGAGAGCATCTCTCAATAGTGAACCTTAACCAATCGAGCCAAGTGTGCAAGCCTGCTTGAAATGGAGTGAGGGATCAAACACGCCGCCCTCGAATGCTTCGCTTCGCCGACTTCGCTTTCGCTTCAAATATTTGAAAATCCAATACGCCATTGCTCGACGCTAAGTCCTCGCAAACATAAAAATCCAAGATATAATATAAATGAATTCTAAAGCCATGGTTCGATTCCCTAAAATTTGCACTGCTGGATGATGCGGAACGGGCTTATAGATGCCATTGGAGAAGGTAGAGACTTCGCTGGGGGATGAGTATATATGCTAGACTCGAGGTTGTTGATAGGAGGAGAATCGTCGGAGATGGGCTTGAGATGCCATCTGGAAAGGTCGATGCTGGGGAGTGAGCCGACGCTAGGCTCAGATGTTCTTGATAGGAAGGAGCGCGGAGATGGGCTTAAGATGCCATCCGAGGAGTCGTATGTTAGACTTGTGCTCTCCTTTGAATGAAGTTATTGGTTTGTATTGATTTTAACCATATATGCAAGATTCCAAAGGTTGAGAAACACCGATAAGTAGTCGAGACGGGCTTAAGATGCCATCCAGCAATTGAATCGCCTGACTGAGTCACGATAATAAGAAGGATTCAATAGATCTTCGGCCGATTACTCGAGGGATAGTAATTCAAAGTGTGGATATCGCCCCGCAGGCATCGGTGTTGATCCACCGCCGCATCTGAGGATAACTTGCGATCGCTCGATAGGTTTCCGCCTAGCTTCGGTATTAACCGGATCCGTTGTCGGAGGACAGCGAGGGCGGTCGTTCAGATAGTTTTCCCGTCGAGATTTGGGGCTTAATCTTGGACCACTCATCGGAGGACAACCAGAGGCGGTCTTTCAGATATTTTTCCCGTCGAGATTCGGGGCTTAACTCGACCTGCTTGAGTCGGTGATTTTCATTGCTTTGGAGAAAACAAGAGAAACTTTGATAGAATATTTGTTAGTCTTATGCAAAGTATGATGCATGACAATGTGTATGAATGACATATGCATGAATTATGACTTTATGAGTAATGTATGAATGATAGATGTTATGGTATTTCAAAACATATCCATCTTGAAGAAGATGTGAATGTTCGCTGAGGATTTCTCCGCTCGGGGATCGTAGGTGAAACCCCGCTTTGAAGGAGAAGAGAGGTATCCCGGATTCCTCCGATGCACTATCCGACCAAGTCATGGGCCTAGATATTGTCGAGGAAGGTAGAGATTGAGAAACTCGCTGTTGGAGATCTCACATAGACCCTCACTGGGAGAGTCCGGGAGGAAGTCCGCTGGGGATCTTGTATGTAGACCCCGTTGGGAAAAATTAGAGGCGCCATCGGGATTTTGAGGTAGATCTCACTGGAGAGCGCTGATGGTCGGGAGACCGGGTCAGCCTGCTGGAATCTCCGACGGGAATAGAAGATGTAGATTTTCTCCGGCACTATCTCGACCAAGTCTCAAGTCCGGATACCGCCGGAGAAAAGGGGAATTGTTGAGAGATATCGCTGGGGTAAACATCTTAGCCGGGTTGAAGCGTTATTGATGTAACATTGCTCGCTTGAGTGGAATCACCGTGGATTAACATATACCGGGGAAGGTTTGTTGTGTGACACCTCATGAGATTATGCTTTGCTCGGGATCATGCTCGTGGGGAAATGCATTGGTGACTTTCGTCGCCATCTCAATTCCTAGAGCATGTAGTAACTACTTTTGCATGTCCACTTTCGTATGTTTGTGAAGAGATTCTTATCACAAATGCGATAGTCATTCAAAACAAACGTTGGACTTATTGCAAACGACAATAACAAAATTGTAAAGAGAAAGAAGCATGCTTATTTGAAAGGTATGATGGCCAAGTGGTTTGTACACAAGAAAGGTAAAAGCTATGCGGAAACAATCTCGTTAAGTTCCAACTATGCTAGTACTCATATATTTCAACTATCTCATCTCCTTGTCCAAGAGAAAGTGAGTGGACCGATCTTCGCCATTTGAATCTTGAATGTCGATAGTAGTCTGAAGGTGTGATCCGAAGAGACATAGTCGAGGCTTAAATCCCTAACTTTTGCCTAGACCCCTTTCGGTTTTCACCACCGATACCTTTTTGCCCAAGCCGCTTTTCGTGTTTTCGACACGGTGTACATGTTTTGTATATATCCTTAACTTTGCCCGAACCCTTTGGTTCGCCAGATGCCCTTATTTTTGCCTAGGTCCGCTGACCTAGCGGTCTCTTTTATGCGTAGTAATTTTTGACTATGTCTCTGCTCATGTGTGTGGGAAGTCTTCACCATCCATGGTGCTAAGTATCATAGTTCGGAAAATACCGCCTTGACTACAAACGGTCCTCGAGGTGGGAGTCCATTTTCCCCGATCACCTTGTGGAAGAATGATGCGCTGACTACTAGATCACCGACTTGGTAGACTTGCTTGACCTTCTTGTTAAATGCTCGATCATTCGCTTCGATAAACTGTCCATGGCAAATGGATGCGAGTCGCTTCTCATCAATCAAATTAATCCGTCAAGCCGAGTCCGAACCCAATCATCTTCGCTTAACTCGGCCCGAGGACTCGTTGAGGGTATCCGAACCTCGATGGGTAAGACGGCCCATACCGATACAAGAGAGAAGGGGTTGCCCGCTGATGTTCGTCAGAAAGCGATAACCATGAAGAGAAATGGTAACATCTCATGCCAATCTTTGTAAGTTACCGCATCTTCAGATAATCTCCTTAATGTTCTTGTTGGCCGCCATCGCGCCATTCATCTTAGGCCGATAAGGAGAAGAGTTGGATGCTTGATCTTGAACCGTGCGTAGTTCGCGATCATCTTATTGTTGAGATTGGAACCGTTATCCGTGATAATCCTTTCGGAGTGCCATATCGATGATAAGATTATGTTTGATGAATCGAGCCACAACATTCTTGGTAATGATGCGAACGAGGCTTCTATCCACTTGGTAAAGTAATCGATTGCCACAAGGATGAAACGATGTCCGCTGGAAGTCAGGCTTAATTTCTCCAATCATGTCAATGCCCCACATTGCAAAAGGCCAAGGAGCTGTTAGAACATCTGAGGTACCGGAGGTACGTGTACTTTGTCCGCATAACCGCATTTGTGACAAGATCGAGCGAAGGTGACAATCGCCTTCCATGGAGGACCAATAGTAACTTCTCAAAATCTTCTTAGCCATGGTGTGTCCACCGGAATGGGTACCAAATGCGCCTTCATGTAACTCTTCCATGATGCGACATCATTTTCGGGTCTACACAAAGAAGCACAAATCGTGGTTGCGCTTTGTATAAGATGTCGCTCGAGGAAGAATTTGATGCAAATCTTCTCAAGAACTTCTTATCGTTGATGATGCCCCTGGATATTCCCGAGTCTCAAGATACCTTTTCACCATAGTACCAAGGTTTCTCTTCTGTATCAAGCTCATAACAATACGCTGGTTCGTCAAACTTCTCAATGATGATCTGGGGAGCCTCGTTGTCCCATCTGACCTTGAACATAGATGACATAGTAGCCAATGCGTCTGCCAACTAATTCTCTTCTCGTGGAATATGATTGAAAGTAATCTCTTCGAAGTAGGGAATCAAACTCAAAATATGCTCTCGATACGGAATGAGGTTCGGATGCTTCGTATCCCACTCGCCCTTAACCTGACTGATCACTAAAGTTGAGTCTCCATACACCTGTAAGAACTTGATTCTTAAGTCAATAGCAGCTTTGATACCCATGATGCACGCTCAGATTCGCCATGTTATTGGTGCAATCGAAACATAATCAGCGGTGAAAGGAATATGTCTGTAGGGATGTAATGATGGCGCCAATGCCATTGCCAAGTGCGTTTGAGGCTCCATCAAAAACCATGGTCCATCGGGATCCTTGTTCAGGTCCTTCGTTTGGGCCTGGTTCTTCGCAATTTGTAACTAGTAAAACATCTTCGTTTGGAAATTCGAACTGCATAGACTGATAGTTATCTACGGCTTGATGAGCCAAGTGATCGGCTACTATACTTCCTTTGATCGCTTCGAGAAGTGTATTGATGTCATAATCGGTCAAGATCATCTCGCCATCTTGCTATTCTTCCCGAGAGAGCTGGTTTCTCAAATATGTATTTTATCGGATCCATCTTGAAATCAACAAGGTAGTGTGAGTCAACATATACGCCTTAGTCGGCGAAAGCCCAAGCTAAAGCGTTGCAAGTTTTCTCGAGCCGTGAGTATCTTGTTTCACGGTAAACTTTTGCTAAGGTAGTATATGGCATGCTCTTTTCGACCAAACTCGCCATGTTGCCCCAACACGCACCCCATTGAGTTCTCTAACACCGCCGTGTACATGATGAGAGGTCTTCCTTCGTGGGCGGCATCGATAGAGGATTCAAGGTCCTTGATTTTGTCAAAAGCGATTTGGCAATTGTCGCTCCATTCCACTACTTGATCTTTCTTAAGTAACTTGAAGATTGGCTCACTGTAGCGCTTAGATGTGCAATGAATCGCAATGTAATTCAATCGGCCCAAGAAACCTCTCGACTTCCTTCTGGAGTCCGCATCTCTTGAATAGCTTTAACCTCATGGATCAACCTCGATACCTTTACCATCGACAACAAACCCTAGGAGTTTTCCTGATCCGACTCAAAGGTACACTTGTTAGATTAAGCCTCACCGCATTTCTTCAACCTATCAAACATCAGAGATGATCAAGATGTTCTTTTCACCGGATCGAGTTGTCATGTCGCCGACGAGACCTCTATCTCGTGATGAATCATGTCATGAAATAATGTTACCATAGCACGATAGGTGGCGCCCGCTTTTAGTCCGAACAAAGATAACCTTTGTAGCGTAAAGTTCCCACCGTAACGAAAGTAGTCTTCCATG
Source organism: Vicia sativa (assembly GCA_021764765.1). Classification (NCBI taxonomy): domain Eukaryota; kingdom Viridiplantae; phylum Streptophyta; class Magnoliopsida; order Fabales; family Fabaceae; genus Vicia; species Vicia sativa. The sequence continues at coordinate 35,081,716 of CM038797.1, read as the reverse complement.
TCTTCGGAGCCATTTTGATCCGATTGTAACCGGAGAAACCATCCATGAAAGAGAAAACCTTATGTGAGCGGTGTTGTCAACCGTAACATCAATACGAGGAAGTGGGAAATCGCTCTTCTGACTCGCTTTGTTCGATCTCAGTAATCCACACACATTCGCACTTTACCATCCTTCTTAGGTACGGTACCACATTAGCAACCCATCTGGATAGGAAGTAATCGCTAAGAAGCCGCGTTGAACGTTTATAACTTCGCTTTGATTTTCTCGACATCTTAGGACGATGCGATTTAACCTTCGCTTCACCGAGAAAACCTTCTTTGTCGACAATCGGTACCACAATATCAATGTCCAACCTCGCATGTCTTCGTATGACCAAGCAAAACCTCAATATAGTCTCGTAGCATCCGAATCAACCTTTCTTTAACATCGCTTCAAGACCCGCTCCTATCTTGATCTCTTTTCTGCCTTCGCAATACCCAAATTCACAACCTCAATTTGTCTTCGTGGTGGTCAGATAACTCGTCTTCTTGCAGTAGCCCGCAAGTTCTCCGGCACTTCACAATCTTCCTCACTTTCGCCTTCGCTTGGTAGATCGGATTATCAAGTCATATTTAGCAATAGCATATCTCATATTAACGAGATCCCGAGTGATTCTGCAGTGTCACGGTGTGTGTAAGAAACACATAGCTTTTGAAGGGTGATAAAGTAAAAGAAAGAAAACAAACAATTGAATGCAAAAGTCCAACGAATTTATTGAATGAAAACGCAAACAATGATAATAACCTCGAACGAGCCATGATGCCCTGCAAGGCACTAGGCTTTCAAAGTTTATTGTTCAAAACATAAAGAAATACGAAAAGCAAAACAAAACAAGAGCAATTACTCCCGACTAAAGGAGATTGGTATGACGCCTTCGTCTTCCAATTGTTGAGCCCATCATCCGAGTCGAAGATCCACTTGCTGATGTCGAAGCCGCTGTCGCTGCCTTCTATAGCATGGATTCCACTGGCCGATGCGAAAGGAAGTTGGCACGCTCGGGCGATCATCTTCCGACCTTGATGGTGAAGCCTAAACCAGCCTTGTCGGATTTGAAAGGAAGATCGTGAGTGACCCCAAATAGTACTCTTCCTTCTTCAAGCAGCTGAGCATCTTTCAACGAGGCCATCCTAGGCGGCCAGGTAATTTCAGAGTAGGAGAGTCAATGCATGACTGGGATTATTTCAAAAGCTTGACAGAGTCTCAAAGAATTCACCCTCCACCTCAAGGTATCGGAATGATCAGATGACCCACCATATACTCTTCTTCCATATATCGAACAACCTTCCCTTTCACCGGATACTTCCGATGCAAGGTAGGTAACAACGCCCCCATGTATCCAAGGGCGTCCAAGTAGGCAAGAGTAAGCTGGACGGATGTCCATGACAAAGAAGGTGGAGTCAAAAGTCTGGGAACCGACTTTAACAGGCAGAGTGAGCTCTCCAAGTACTGTTCATTTAGAACCATCAAAAGCTCTCACAATAATGTCACTGGGTCTCAGAACCAACCCTTCGACATCGAGTCGATCAAAAGAAGTCTTCGGTAGGATATTCAAAGCAAAACCGGTATCAACCAAAACATGAGACAGGGTAACGCCCTTGCATTCAACAGAGATGTGCAAGGCTTTGTTGTGTTTCTTTCCGGAAGGAGTTAAATCAGCATCAGAGAAGCCTAGGCCGTTGTTGGCAGCTAGGCTAGCAATACAAACTTCAAACTGGTCAGTGGTAGTGTCTTGCGGTACGTGAGCATTCTTCGTAAACTTCACCAAGGCGTTAGTACGAGCCTCGAGCACAAGAGCGAGCAAGTATGGAGATCTTGGACGAGTCTCTCCAACTGCTCCACAACATTGTAGTCACTCTTCTTGATAATCTTCGTAATTTCTCCATTTCTTGTTTGAGGTGTCTTCAAGAATTCCTTTGGTACTTCCGCGAGTAGGATGAGTCACCGTTCTTTCCTCTAGCTTGGGGAATTGGTTGAATACCGGAATGCGAAATGGAGTCGCGTGTCTTTGGAGGAGAGATTTGAGAGAAACCCTTCCGGTTCGGGTCACCTTACTAGATCCTGATGTTGTCAATGTCGAATGGTAGCTTCAATCGAAGATCTTCAATGGTCAGAGGGTCTTGCTTGACGCCATGATAGTAAACATCAGCTCCATAATTCCAAGGGATAGCCTTGTCATAGGAATATGGAACTGGTCTTGGAGAAGTAATAATGAGAGGTGCCACTCTAGGTACGGAATCAGCAGAGGAAATTCTTATTGTGTTAACATCAGCATAGTCTTCTGGAAATCATCACCCCATCCGTCGCCTTTAACATCTTTAATAGGAATCTTGTAGCTTTCAGGAACAGTGTACTTCACCATGTAATCATACTTTCCACTTGGCTGCCCCAAGGTATCCCACACAGATGGTGTTGTTTCATTCGCATTGTCAATCTTCAATTTGGACATTTCTTCACACAGTTTCTGCACAGGTGGTTTCAGAAATAGTATCTCACGGTTATCCATCATGCACTGAACACGTCTTCTCAACCAAGCACAACCATCGTGCGATGGGCACCAACGACAATTCTTTGGGCATCCCGGATTGACACCCTTGCAGAAATTCTTCTTAAACCATCGAGGGATGGTCAAGTCATCTACGTTGAAAACATAAGTATCATCGCCAACAAAGATTGGAACTCTTGTCGTGATTAGGCATAGGCGCTGATCACATTCGAGTCTCAACAGAGGATCAAACTCAACTGCTTAGCTTCAATCATATCTTGAATCTTGTTCTTCGAGCCCAACAATCATCAAGACTATGTCCTGGCTATTGGAATGGTAAGCACACTTAGCATTAGGATTGTATCCTGAGAGGAAGTGTTGACATTCGAGGAGGATCCCTCAAGGTAATCACCGCTTTCAACATATGTTGCAAGGCTTGTGACAATGGCATGTTGATCTTCGAACAATCTTCGCTGCTCGTTACGCACTGTCTCACCGAGGTCAGGCCGATGGAGGATCGAGATCACAACCGCCCCCACGATTGAGGGTCGGTCTTGGCCCGCTTTTCTCGACCATACACAAGATTAGCTTCTTTCTTACCACCAAAAGATCTCTTCAAAGATTTGAAGATGACTCACATGAATCTTCCCACTTGATACCCCAATACGTCACCACAAGACACTGTGAACTGGTCAAGAGTTTCCAATCGATGATTGAAGAATGGGCCTGCTGTTGTTCCCATAAACATATCAACCAACTCCTTATTGGACAAGGGTGGTGAACTCACCGCTAGATCTCCATTTCGAGCATACCTTGAACTTCTCATCACGAACCATAGACATGCTTTGTAGTTGCATGCGTGGGTGTCAATTCAGATTGTACTCATATTGTTCAGAAAGCATCCTAAGTCACCCAAGTACGGATACGGTCGTTCTCTAGTCGATAGTACCATTCCAATTGAGTTCCGACAACTCTCTTGAAAATAGTGCATCCACAACTTTCTCATCACTGGGATTGATCTTCCGACATAGGACTTCAAATGCAGCTTAGGAAAGACATGCCATCGTACTTAGCAAAAGTTGGAACTTTGAACTTGGGAGGAATCACAACACTGTGGACTAGACTCAAATCATCAAAATTCACCCCGACATCTTCGTGTTTTCCACAAGATTCAAACGGTCTTCAAGTTGCTTGTACTTGTCATCTTCATCGTAGTATTGGCCATCATCATAGTTTTTTCAAGCTCAGCCGACCGCCTTCACCATCACCCTTGTTACTTTGTTCATCCTCCTTCTTGACACTTCCTTCGAGAGCTCAATTCGACTAACCACTCTAGGACCTCCTTTGTAGGCCTCGCCCATGTTGAGGAGACCAACAACCTTCTTCTTTCGTTGATGAGCTTCTTCGATCTTCTTGGCCTTGGACCAAGCCGGTAAACATCTCAAACCGAGCATTCGAGTTGGAGATCTTTGATGATCGCTCAAGAGCCATTTCGCTAAAATAAATAGCGAGCAAATGAGAAACCAATCTTCGATGTACCGTGATGCAATGTTATGCTATGCTATGCAATGTTTATGCGAATGCAATGCAATGTTTTCAAGGACCTTAGAGATTTAAATTTGTTAAACAAACAATGAACAAACATTTATTAGTACTCTTCTTATTATTTTTTTTTTTTCTTTTAAGTACAAAGATAGTTCAAAACAATAAAAGAAAACATATAAATCCTAAATCTCTAAGTCTCCCATGCGCTTCCTTGGTGCCGATGTAGGCGCTGATGTTTCTTCCTCGTGAAGCAGCTTGGTCAACTCTAGCACTTTCTTCTCACTTGCATAACATCGAGCTTCAAAGGTATCCCTCTTCCTTGAGTGAATCAGATCTTTTCAAGTCTTCAAAATCGAGGCATGTCGGATGGAGAACGGTATAGGTACGCCACCTATAGCAACAGTTCCATAATTACCGTAAAACAGCGTGAATGGCATCATGAGGTTTTGAGCTCGAGCTCGCACCCATTTGAGATAAGGTTCCCAAGGAATGGAGTTTTGGTGCCCCAAAGTCTTGGTATCGATTCTTTACCATGCCCCAAGCGTATGAACCTTCGCTTGTAACTCGAGATCGTGATTGTAGTCGAACACAATATCTTGGAGAAGCATATCATGTGGGCCATCTCTGAAAGCAAAACCAAACCGACGTAGAGCTAGAGAAGGGTTGTAATACCTCCCTTATACCAAGCAGGGTACATTAGGGAATTCTCCACAACGCCAATGAAGGTGAAGTCCTTTGAGAGAAAAGACTCCAACGGATATCCGAATGAGAGAGTGACATCAATCTTTGAGACCACTTCATCCTTTGTTCATTCTTCAAACCGATGGAGGAAGGTGCTAAATAAACCACCTAGAAAGTAACGGTATGCAACACATGAGAGTTCCTTGTCTTTTGATGGTACGAGTGTGGAGAGAGTGTAGGATATCTCCAAGTAAAGTAGGCACTGGATTGCGGGTAAGGAACAACTTGATGGCGTTAACATCTATGAATTGATCCGAGTTAGAAATAGAACCAAACCATAGATTAGCAAGGCCACAATGTCTTCAAGGCATGGAAACTCATAACTTTGAGGAATTCCTCGCTTTAATTAGAACTTAGCAAGTAAACCCTTAACTCCGCTTCTAGTTTCCCAATTGGCTTCAATGTCTGAGCGCTTAAGAGGTAAAGCGGATGCGATGTCTTCGTACTTAGGAACCTTTTCTAAACCGGTGAATGGCATTTGGTCAAGAATAGGTATCCCTAGTAGCTTAGAGAACTCTTCCAAGGTAGGAACCAACCGATAACTGGAATGTAAAGCAATGGTGTTTCGGATCAAGAACCGAATAGACATGCATCATATCTTCTTCAAAACCGAGATAACCAAATCAAGTAGATAACCATGTCTTTTGATGAACCGAGCAAGGTCGGGAATTTCAAACCAATTGAGTGAGAAGGTATACCCATGAAGTTGATTCGATAGTCTTTCTAGAAGCCATAATACCCTAGAAAAGAGCAAAGATAAATCCCTAGGTCCTTGAAATAGTTAGAAATGATACGCAATGCAAATGATGTCATGATGTCATGTTTGGCACACACAAACAATTCACACAATGAGCCTAGGTTAAGGCTTGCATGAGGTATAGGTGATTACCCCACCAAAATTTTGAGTTGGTTCATCCCGTCCTATAATAGTAACCGGGTTCTAGGAATCTCACATCATTGATCTTTCTCAGAGATGCTTATTTCAATACGACTACCAAGTGGTCGATCGAAAATATCCCAAAAGTCCGATCTCAATGAGCGTAGCATCGAGTATCAACCAACCTTAGTCTCAAGACCAAAGCCGCCATCTCACTACCTTCTAATGGCCAAGATGGGTCAATTAAAGTTCTAAAAGTTTAGTTAGTGCTTGATGACACCACACGTAAGCCAAATACTATCCTCAACTTGGAAATGAAGAGTATCAGACATCCAAAGTGTCACACTAACGTAGCCATCATGTTGACCGCTTTGATATACGCCTAACGGTCGCGACGATTTATTGCTACTTACCTAAAAGGAAACCCGATCCGGAGTAGATCCCCAACAATATAATACCCAAGCAACCCTTAAAGATAAAGCAAGCAAGTCAAAAGCGATAAAGGTGATTTAGAAATCCTTAAGGCATTCTCTTTAGGTGTCTCCAGAGTCGCCAGCCTGTGATACTTGAACTCGACTTTATAGGATTTTGTATCGCAAATGTATGGATAGCAAGAGTCGCCACCGACTTTTATTTTTATCCAATTAAGGGAAGGTAAAAGTACGTAAAAGACCTTCGTTAGATTCTCGAGTACGGAGAATGGTTATGAAAAGGGAAGGTATTAGCACCCTTTTCATCCGTAGTTATCTACGGCTCTTAGTTGCTCTTAGATCACTTTAAAAATTGCTTTCGTGTGTTTGACAAAAATGTTTTGAAAAGGCATTTCGCTTTGACTTTGTAATGATTCATGTAGGAATGTATACAAAGTGTTTGGAAATGTTTTGTTTTGAAAAGAGTTTGAACTTTGAAAAAGTGTGAGGTGTGAAAAGTATTTGATTTGAGCAAGCAACTAAAAGTCTTATTACCTACTCGTAATTGGTCGCTTGTATTGTTACGCTCCTTTAGAATAGCCATCCATACCATTAGTTGGTAGGTAACTCCATTGCTGGATGTAAGGACATTCAAGGGACATCGGATGGTCATAGAAGGCAACTTGTAGGAAGTATCCTAGCACATTCAAGGACTATCATCATTTTCGTAGGCGACAATCGAGGGTCAAGATCATGTATTCGGAGGCGACATCGTGGGTCTTATGATCTTTGTATCGAAGGGACTATGATTATTTGTTTGAAGGCAACGGTGCTAGAATACCTCTACGCTCGAGGGACATGACCATTTGCATTCAGAAGGCAACGAGAGAATTACCCTAAAGGGTATGTGGAAAGAGGTGTCGATTTCGTATATTTTATCTTGAAAATTAGTGGGCTAGGTTGATTTTAGTCTTGCCATACACGCCTAGTTACTAGCAATTTATAGGGTGGAAATTAAATGCGGAATGTAAAGATGCGGAAAGGTAAATGTCCTACGCTATTACATGGCTTTGGGCGTATACATAATTTAAACTTATGGAAAATAAAACCCTAATTTAAACTATTACATCCCATAAACAAATACATTATTGGAAAAATGAAAACGGTAAAGAAACGTCTGTCGAATAACCCGTGAAACGATAAGAGAAATCTGAAAGTATGATGAAATCGAATAAGAGAAAATGTTAGAAAATGCAAATTTTTAATTGGAAAAATATGACATGCGGAAATAATATAAATATGTTTAAATAATTTTTGGGATTTTTAGATGCAATTTAATAATTTAAAACTAATTAAATGTGATTTAAATGCAAAATTATGAATAAAATAAATATGCATGCAAAATTGTATTTTTTAATTTTATAAATTAAATAAAGATTTTCTAAAATAAATGCAAAAGGAAAAATATTTTGATGATTTTTAATGCATAAATAAAAATATGAAAAGAAATTAAAATAACATGAAAATATTAAATAAAAGAAAATATGAAAATATGAGAAAACATGAGTTTTGTAAAAAGAATGTAAACCGGTCCCGCATGGTTCGAATCGAGACATGTGAGAGCATCTCAATAGTGAACGCCTTTAACCAACCGAGCCAAGTGTGCAAGCCTGCTTGAAATGGAGTGAGGGATCAAACACGCCGCCTCCCCGAATGCTTCGCTCGCACCGACTTTCTGCTTCAAATATTTGAAAATCCAATACCATTGCTCGACGCTAAGTCCTCGCAAACATAAAAATCCAAGATACATAATATAAATGAATTCTAAAGCCATGGTTCGATTCCCGAAAATTTGCACTGCTGGATGATGCGGAACGGGCTTATAGATGCCATTTGGAGAAGGTAGAGACTCACTGGGGATGAGTATATATGCTAGACTCGAGGTTGTTGATAGGAGGAGAATCGCTTGAGATGGGCTTGAGATGCCATCCGAAAGGTCGATGCCGGGAGCGAGCCGACGCTAGGCTCGAGATGTTCTTGATAGTGGAAGGAGCGCGGAGATGGGCTTAAGATGCCATCCCGAGGAGTCGATGTTAGACTTTGTGCTCTCCTTTGAATGAAGTTATTGGTTTGTATTGATTTTAACCATATATGCAAGATTCCAAAGGTTGAGAAACACCGATAAGTAGCTCTGAGACGGGCTTAAGATGCCATCCAGTGGCAATTGAATCGCACGCCGACTGGAGTTGCCGATAATAAGAAGGATTCGTAATAGATCTTCGTCGATTACTCGAGGGATAGTAATTCGCAAAGTGTGGATATCGCCCCCGCAGCATCGGTGTTGATCCACCGCCTGCTATCGAGGATAACTGCGATCGCTCGATAGGGTTTCCGCCCAGCTTCGTATTAACCCCGGATCCGTTGTCGAGGACAATGAGGGCGGTCGCTCGATAGTTTTCCGCCGAGATTCGGGCTTAATCCTCGACCAATGGAGGAGGACAACCAGAGGTGGTCTTTCGATAGTTTTCCGCCGAGATTCGGGGCTTAACTCGACCTGTTATGGGTGATTTTCACCGCTTTGGAGAAAACAAGAGAAACTTTGATAGAATATTTGTTAGTCTTATGCAAAGTATGATGCATGACAATGTATGAATGACATATGCATGAATTATGACTTTATGAGTAATGTATGAATGATAGATGTTATGGTATTTCAAAACATATCCATCTTGAAGAAGATGTGGATGTTCGCTGAGGATTTCTTTCCGCTTAGGGATCGTAGGTGAAACCCCGCTTGAAGGAGAAGAGAGGTATCCCGGATTCCTCCGATGCACTATCCGACCAAGTCATGGGCCTAGATATTGTTGAGGAAGGTAGATCGAGAAACTCGCTGTTGGAGATCTCATACATAGACCCCGGCTGGGAGAGTCGGGAGGAAGTCCGCTGGGGATCTTGTATGTAGACCCCGTTGAAAATTAGGAGGCGCCATCGGGATTTTGAGTGTAGATCTCACTGGAGAGCGCTGATGGTGGAGACCGGTTGGGGCTCTGGAATCTCCGACGGGAATAAGATGTAGATTTTCTCCGGCACTATCCGACCAAGTCTCAAGTCCGATACCGGAGAAAAGGGGAATTGTTGAGATATCACCGGGATAAACATCTTAGCCGGGATGAAGCGTTATTGATGTAACATTGCTCACTTGAGTGGAATCACCGTCAGGATTAACATATACTCACTGGGAAGGTTTGTGAGTGACACCTCATGGAGATTATGTTGTGGGGATCATGCTTGGGAAATGCATTGGTGACTTTCGCGTCATCTCAATTCCTAGAGCCAGTAACTACTTTTGCATGTCCACTTTTCGTATGTTTGTGAAGAGATTCTTATCGTCAAATGCGATAGTCATTCAAAACAAACGTTGGACTTATTGCAAACGATAACAAAAATTGTAAAGAGAAAGAAGCTATGCTTATTTGAAAGGTATGGCGATGGCCAAGTGGTTTGTACACAAGAAAGGTAAAAGCTATGGAAACAATCTCGTTAAGTTCCAACTATGCTAGTACTCATATATTTCAACTATCTCATCTCCTTGCACAAGAGAAAGTGAGTGGACCGATCTTCGCCATTTGAATCTTGAATGCCGATAGTAGTCCGAAGGTGTGATCCGAAGAGACATAGTCGTAGGCTTAAATCCCTAACTTTTGCCTAGACCGCCTTTCGGTTTTCACCACCGATACCTTTTTGCCCAAGCCGCCTTTTCGTGTTTTCGATCACGTGTACATGTTTTGTATATATCCTTAACTTTGCCCGAACCCTTTGGTTCGCCAGATGCCCTTATTTTTGCCTAGGTCCGCCGACCTAGCGGGTCTCTTTATGCGTAGTATTTTTGACTATGTCTCGCTCATGTGGTGGGAAGTCTTCACCATCCATGGTGCTAAGTATCATAGTCCACGAAAATACCGCCTTGACTACAAACGGTCCTCGAGGTGGGAGTCCATTTTCCTCGATCACCTTGTGGAAGAATGATGCGCTGACTACTAGATCACCGACTTGGTAGACTTGTCGACCTTCTTGTTAAATGCTCCGATCATTCGCTTCGATAACCGCCCATGGCAAATGGATGCGAGTCGCTTCTCATCAATCAAATTAATCGTCAAGCCGAGTCCGAACCCAATCATCTTCGCCAACTCTACATCCCGAGGACTCGTTGAGGGTATCCGAACCTCGATGGGTAAGACGGCTTCCATACCGATACAAGAGAGAAGGGGTTGCCCTCTGATGTTCGTGTCAGAAGCGATAACCATGAAGAGCAAATGGTAACATCTCATGCCAATCTTTGTAAGTTACCGTCATCTTCTCAGATAATCTTCTTAATGTTCTTGTTGGCCTCCATCGCGCCATTCATCTTAGGCCGATAAGGAGAAGAGTTGGATGCTTGATCTTGAATCGCTGCGTAGTTCGGCGATCATCTTATTGTTGAGATTGGAACCGTTATCCGTGATAATCCTTCTCGAGTGCCATCGACTGATAAGATTATGTTTGATGAATCGAGACACAACATTCTTGGTAATGATGCGAACGAGGTCGCTTCTATCCACTTGGTAAAGTAATCGATTGCCACAACGATGAAACGATGTCCATTGAAGTCAGGCTTAATTTCTCCAATCATGTCAATGCCCCACATTGCAAAAGGCCAAGGAGCTGTTAGAACATCTGAGGTACCGAGGTACGGTACTTTGTCCGCATAACCGCATTTGTGACAAGATCGAGCGAAGGGTGACAATCGCCCATGGAGGACCAATAGTAACCGTTCTCAAAATCTTCTTAGCCATGGTGTGTCCACGGAATGGTACCAAATGCGCCTTCATGTAACTCTTCCATGATGCGACATCGTTTTCCGTCTACACAGCAAAGAAGCACAAATCGTGGTTGCGCTTTGTATAAGATGTCGCGCCGAGGAAGAATTTGATGCAAATCTTCTCAAGAACTTTTATCGCTGATGATGCCCTCTGGATATTCCCGAGTCTCAAGATACCTTTTCACGCCATAGTACCAAGGTTTCTTCTCAGATCAAGCTCATAACAATACCGGTTCGTCAAACTTCTCAATGATGATCCGGGAGCCTCGCTGTCCCATCCGACCTTGAACATAGATGACATAGTAGCCAATGCGCCCGCCAACCATTCTCTTCTCGTGGAATATGATTGAAAGTAATCTCTTCAAGTAGGGAATCAAACTCAAAATATGCTCGACACGAATGAGGTTCGATGCTTCAGATCCCACTCGCCTTAACCCGATCGATCACTAAAGTCGAGTCTCCATACACCGTAAGAACTTGATTCTTAAGTCAATAGCCTTTGATACCCATGATGCACGCTCAGATTCGCCATGTTATTGGTGCAATCGAAACATAATCCGCGGTGAAAGGAATATGTCCGTAGGGATGTAATGATGGCGCCAATGCCATTGCTAAGTGCGTTGAGGCTCCATCAAAACCATGGTCCATCGGGATCCTTGTTCGTGTCCTTCGTCGGCTCGGTTCTTCGCAATTTGTAACTAGTAAAACATCTTCGTTTGGAAATTCGAACTGCATAGACTGATAGTTATCTACGGCTTGATGAGCCAAGTGATCGGCTACTATACTTCCTTTGATTGCTTTCTGAGAAGTGTATTGGATGTCATAATCGGTCAAGATCATCTTCCATCTTGCTATTCTTCCTGAGAGAGCTGGTTTCTCAAATATGTATTTTATCGGATCCATCTTGGAAATCAACAAGGTAGTGTGAGTCAACATATATCGCTTTAGTCGAAAGCACCAAGTTAAAGCTGCAAGTTTTCTCGAGCCGTGAGTATCTTGTTTCACACCAGTAAACTTTTGCTAAGGTAGTATATGGCATGCTCTTTTCGACCAAACTCGTCATGTTGCCCCAACACGCACCCCATTGAGTTCTCTAACACTGTCAGGTACATGATGAGAGGTCTTCCTTCGTGGGGTGCATCGGATAGGAGGATTCTCAAGGTACCTTGATTTTGTCAAAAGCGATTTGGCAATTGTCGCTCCATTCCACTACTTGATCTTTCTTAAGTAACTTGAAGATTGGCTCACAGTGTAGTGCTTAGATGTGCAATGAATCGCAATGTAATTCAATCGGCCCAAGAAACCTCTCGACTTCTCTCTCAAGGGAGCGCATCTCTTGAATAGCTTTAACCTTGGCGGATCAACTCGATACCTTTACCATCGACAACAAACCCTAGGAGTTTTCCGGATCCGACTCAAAGGTACACTTGTTAGGATTAAGCCTCATCATTTCTTCAACTTATCAAACAGCTTTAGATGATCAAGATGTTCTTTTTCACCGTGATCGAGTTGTCATGTCGCCGACGAGACCTCTATCTCGTGATGAATCATGTCATGAAATAATGTTACCATAGACCGATAGGTGGCGCCCGCTCTTTAGTCCGAACAAGATAACCTTGTAGCGTAAAGTTCCCACCGTAACGAAGTAGTCTTCCATGTCTTCGTGAGCCATTTTGATCCGATTGTAATCGGAGAAACCATCCATGAAAGAGAAAACCTTATGTCGAGCGTGTTGTCAACCGTAACATCAATACGAGGAAGTGGGAAATCGCTTTTCTGGACTCGCTTTGTTCGTATCTCTCGTAATCCACACACATTCGCATTTTACCATCCTTCTTAGGTACGGTACCACATTAGCAACCCATTGTGGATAGGAAGTAATCGCTAAGAAGCCTGCGTTGAACTCGTTTATAACTTCGCTTTGATTTTCTCTCGACATCTTAGGACGACGCGACGAACCTTCTGCTTCACCGAGAAAACCTTCTTTGTCGACAATCTGTACCACAATATCAATGTCCAACCCTGCATGTCTTCGTATGACCAAGCAAAACCTCAATATAGTCTCGTAGCATCCGAATCAACCTTTCTTTAACACGCTCTCAAGACCCGCTCCTATCTTGATCTCTTTCGTCTTCGCAAGACTCAAATTCACAACCTCAATTTGTTCTTCAGGTGGTCAGATAACTCGCTTCTTCTGTCAGACCGCAAGTTCTCCGGCACTTCACAATCTTCCTCACTTTCGCCTTTAGCTTGGTAGATCGGATTATCGAATTCATATTTAGCAATAGCATAGTCATATTAACGAGATCCCGAGTGATTCTCGCAGTATCACGTGGTGTGTAAGAAACACATAGCTTTTGAAGGGTGATAAAGTAAAAGAAAGAAAACAAACAATTGAATGCAAAAGTCCAACGAATTTATTGAATGAAAACGCAAACAATGATAATAACCCTCGCAAACGAGCCATGATGCCCCGGCAAGGCACTAGGCTTTCAAAGTTTATTGTTCAAAACATAAAGAAATACGAAAAGCAAAGCAAAACAAGAGCAATTACTCCCGACTAAAGGAGATTGGTATGACGCTTCGGTCTTCCAATTGTCGAGCCCATCATCCGAGTCGAAGATCCACTTGCGATGTCGCCGCTTGTCGCGCCTTCTATAGCATGGATTCCACTCGATGATGCGGAAGGAAGTGCACGTCACTCATGCGTATCATCTTCGACCCTCGATGGTGAAGCCTAAACCATTTTCGGATTTGAAAGGAAGATCGTGAGTCGACCCCAAATAGTACTCTTCCTTCTTCCACAAAGACTGAGCATCTTTCACGAGGCCATCCTAGGCGGCGCAGGTAATTTCAGAGTAACAGGAGAGTCAATGCATGACTGGGATTGTTTCAAAAGCTTGACAGGGAGTCTCAAAGAATTCACCCTCCACCTCAAGGTATCGGAATGACTGTAGATGACTGACCATATACTCTTCTTCTCCATATACTGTAACAACCTTCCCTTTCACTGGATACTGTCATACCCCAAAATTTGCCCTCCATCTTCTCAAAAGATTTCATACATCTATGCTCAAGGATTCCTCAAGAGTCGATCGACAAACTCTCTCCTAGACAATCAACCCAAACTAGGGTTTGGTGTCTCTCAAGTCAAGATGAACTTCCAACATCTCCAATGGCCTTCATGTCTCCTCATATGCTTCAAAGATTCTCCATGTCAAGTTTCAAGCTTCACAAGTCAAGTTTCCTCAAGCAATTGCTCAGATGGTCGAAAATCAACAGATTGGACAAAAGTCAACTGTGGTCAACATATGCAAACTTCATAATTTTTGGTCAACATCCTCATTTTGAAGTTACATTCATCATTTGATCAAGGGTTGATCATGATTCATCAAGAAAACTCAAAATTTGCTCAAAAGTCGACTTTCTAAATTAGGGTTTCTAGTGAAAAGTCAACAAGTTTGACCGATCATAACTTTCATACTTTCTCGTAAATTTTCCCACCAAAGCTCATTTTGAAGGAAATTCAATTTCTACAACTTCATGTCTCACAAGAATGTCCAAAAATGCTTCATTTGAGAGGTATAGCTCAAAACATTACGTGTCATTTTCAAAGTCAACAAAAGTCAACTTTTGTTTTGAAGATATATTGAGCATGGTAACTCCAATTGAGATGAAAACAAAGACATTGTTTAGAGGACTCTTAGAGCTTTCCAAAAGTCCAAGAACACTCAAAATGTGGAAAATTGAGCAAGATACACCATTCAAGTTGGGCAATTTTGGACAATTGCACAAAAGGACATTTTGGTCAAATGCAAAATTTTCCAAACGGCCTATAATCTTTGATCCAAAATTGTTCATGATATTATTTTTGACCCATAAATGCTTGGCCATGGCAATTTTCTATTTTATTGATTTTATTTTGGATTTTAAACCATTTAATTCCAAATTAAATTACATAAAATATGAAAATAAGGTTATTTTTTCAAATAAGTTGGATTTATATCTTTCTTAATGTCCAAGAAAGCCCAAGACTCTTGCCAAATCGTGATAGCTTGCATATGGAAAGAAAAAAATCAAGTTTTTAAAGAAATTTGATTTTATTTATTGGAAAATATTTGCACATTCAATTTCCAATCTTTTTTCTTTGTTTTTTCTCTTCCAAAACCCTCTATAAATATCAAGCAATACACACAAGCCAAAGGACGGAAACCCTAGCTCAAGCATAACCCTTACTCTTGCAAATTTTTTCAAGAATTCTTGAAAATTCGAATTTCAAATTGCAGCCATTCTTCCACCATCCAAACGTGCTCAGGGGGTAAGTATGAGTAAGAATACATCATTGGTATTGATCAAAGCAAGCTAAATCGATGCATACATGATCATACATATTCAAAACTTTCTTGATTTTGCATTTTTATTATCTCGTTGGTTTCAATTGATTTTAACGATTTGTTTGTGTTCTCGAGGTCCACATGGTCGATCCGGGCCATCGCAAAGCTTTCACGTAAGAATCTCGATTGCCATGGCTAGGCTTTTCGAAATGCTTCATCGAACCGTAGCTACAGTCGCTTTCATCAAAACTAATGGCACCAATGAACTACCATCGATTTAGGGTAGGTCCTTTCCCATTTATTCCACGTGTTTTGCTTGTTTTTGATTTCAGTCATCGGAGAAGACGATCGAGCTAGGCTTCGCGTCACGACCAAGGTTGACTCCGCGAGCATGCGGGCGTCTTCGCTTAATTCGCTCCTTCTTTCCACGGGTCCACAAGGCCGATCGGACGCTGAATTCAAAATCGTGACACGCGATACTTATAAACCATCGCTATGCTTTCAAACACCAATGACACGCTGGCCTAGTGGTAAAGGCCTGCAAGCAAAGATCCTCTCAAAGGACACCAGTTCGAATCCTGCTTGCACCGTTTACTTTTCTTTTCACAAACTCATTTTCTAACTATTTTCATATTTTCTAATTTATTTAATATTTTGCATTATTTTAATTTCTTTTCACATTTTTATTCTCGCATTAAAAACTCATCAAAATTAATTTTCTTTGCATTATTTTCATAAAATCTTTATTTAATTTAATAAATGAAAACACATTTTTGCATGCATATTTATTTTTATTTGTAATTTTGCATTTAAATCATTGTTAATTAGTTTTTAATTATTAAATGCATCTAAAAATCCCAAAAATTATTTTAACTTATTTATCTTATTTCCAAGATATAATAATTTTTCCATATAAAAATTGCATTTTTCTAACATCTTATTTCGATTTTATCATATTTTCCGATTTCTGCTTATTTCATGTGTTAATCCGATTCGCATTTATTCTTCCGTTTTCATTTTATTTTCAATAATGTAATCCTTATGGATGTAATAGTTTTAATTAGGATTTTATTTTCCGATTTTAAATTATGTATCCGCCTAAAGCCTTGTAATAGCGTAGAGACATTTACCTTCCGCACTTTACATTCCGCATTTTAATTTCCGCACCCTATCAATTGCTAGTAATTAGGCGTGTATGGCAAGATAATAATCAACTTAGCCCATTAATTTTCAAGATAAAATATTCTGAAATCAACACACTTCTTTCACACACGCACCCCTTAGGGTAATTCTCTCGCTGTTTTCGAATTCAAAATGGTCATGTCCTCGAACGAGGTATTCTAGCACCGCTGCTTTCCAAACAAATCATCATAGTCCCTTCGATACAAAGATCATAAGACCCACGATGTCGCCCGAATACATGATCTTGACCTCGATTATCGCCTACTAAAATGATGATAGTCCCTCCGAATGTGCTAGGATACTTCCTACAAGTTGCCTCTATGACCATCCGATGTCCCTTCGAATGTCCCGCTTACATCCAACGAATGGAGCTACCTACTAACTAATGGTATGGCTACGCTATTCTAAAGGAATGTAGTACAACAAAACGACCAATTCGAGTGGGTAAATAAGTCTTTAGTTGCTTGCTCTAAAATCAACTTTTCACACCACACTCTTTTTCAAAGTTCAAATTCTTTTCAAAACAAAAACATTTCCGAACACTTTGTATACACTCCTACATGAGTCATTACAAAGTCAAAGGAAATGCCTTTTTCAAAACATCTTTGTCAAACACACGTAAAGCAATTTTAAAAAGGTGATCTAGAGCAACTAAGAGCCCAGATAACTACGGATGGAAAGGGGTGCTAATACCTTCCTTTTCATAACCATTCTCCCGCACTCGTAATCTAACGAAGGTCTTTTTCTCATATTTTACCTTCCTTAATTGGATAAAAATAAAAGTCGGTGGCGACTCTTGCTATCCGACATTTGGATACAAAATCCTACAAAGTCAGCTTCACCGTATCACGTAATCATGACTCATGGGATACACCCAAAAGAGAGAATTACCTTAGGGATTTTAGATAACCTTTATTGCTTTTTGTTTGACTTGTATGCTTTATCCTTAAGGGTTGCTTGGGTATTATATTATTGGGGATCCTACACCGGATCCGGTTTTTTAGGTAAGTGGCATTAGATCATCGCGACCGCCAGACGATAACTAAACGGTCAACATGATGGCTACGTTAGCGTGACACTTTGGTTGTCCCGATACTCTTCATTCCCAAGTCAAGATAGTATTTGGCTTCGTGGTGTCATCAAGCGCTAACTAAACTTTTAGAACCTTAATTGACCCATCTTAGCCATTAGAAGGTAGTGAGATGGCGGGCTTTGGTGTAGACCGAGGTTGGTTGATACCGATGCTACGCCATTGAGATCGACTTTGGGACATTTTCGATCGACCACTTGGCCGTCAGATTGAAATAAGCGCCACGAGAAAGATCGATGATGTGAGATTCCTAGAACCCGTTACTATTATAGGACAGATGAACCAACTCAAACTTTTGGTAGGGTAATCACCTATGCCTCATGCAAGCCTTAAACCTAGGCTCATTGTGTGAATTGTTTCAGTGTGCTAAACATGACATCATGACATCATTTGCATTGCATATCATTTCTAACTATTTCAAGGACCTAGGGATTTATCTTTGCTCGCTTTGTAGGGATTATGGCTTCTAGAAAGACTATCCGAATCAACTTCATGGGTATCCCTTCTCACTCAAAGAATTGGTTTCGTAAATTCCCGATCATGCTCACCATCAAAAGACATGGTTATCTACTTGATTTGGTTATCTCCGTTTTGAAGAAGATATGATGCATGTCCTATTCCAGCTTCTTTGATCCGAAACACCATTGCTTTACATTTCCATTATCATTGGTTCCTACCTTGAAGAATTTCTGTTACTGGGATACCTATTCTGACCAAATGCCATTCACCGTTTGAAAAGGTTCCTAAGTTCAAGACATCGTGATCCGCTTTACACCTTAAGCGCCGTACATTGAAGCCAATTGGGAAACTAGAAGTGGAGTTAAGGGTTTACTCGCTAAGTTTCTAATTAAGAAAGCCCGAGAATTCCTCAAAGTTATGAGTTTCCATGCATTTGAAAATATTGTGGCCTTGCTAATTTATGGTTTGGTTCTGCTTCCTAACTGGATCGCCCATCGATATCAATGCCATCAAGTTGTTCCTTACCCGCAATCCAAAGGCCTACTTTACTTAGAGACATCCGCATTCTCCACACACTGCACTACCAAGAGACAAGGAACTCTCATGTGTTGTGTCCTACTTTTGTGGTTTATTTCGCACCTTCCTCCATCGCTGAAGAATGAACAAAGGTTGAGATGGTCTCAAAGATTGATGTCACTCTCTCATTCGATATCCGTTGGAATCTTTTCTCTCAAAAGGACTTCACATTCATTGAGCGTTGTGGAGAATTTCTAATGTACCACTCTTGGTATAAGGGAGGTATTACTTACAACCCTTCTTTAGCTCTACGCTTTGGTTTTGCTCAAGAGATGGTCCACATGATATGCTTCTCCAAGATATTGTGTTCGATTATAATCACGATCTCCAAAATTACCGATTTAAGGTTTATACATGTCGGGGCATGGTAAAGAAGACCGATACCAAGACTTTGGGGCACCAACTCCATTCCTTGGGAACCTTACCTCAAATGGGTGCGAGCTCGAGCTCAAAACCTCATGATGCCATTCACTGCTTACCAAGAATTATGGAACTGCTATAGGTGACGATTCTATGTCGTTCTCCATCCTGACATGCCTACTGATTTTGAAGACTTGAAGAGATCCTGGATTCAGCTTAAAGAAGAAAGGGATACCTTTGAAGCTCAGTGTTACGCAAGCGAGAAGAAAGTGTTAGAGTTGACATAGCTACTTCATGAGGAGCGAAGCATCAATGCCTACATCGGCACCAAGAGGAAGCGCCCATGGGAGACTTAGAGCTTTAGGATGTTTATGTTTTCTTTTATTGTTTCGAACTATATTTCGTACTTAAAAAGAAAAAGAATAATGAAAAAGTACTAATAAATGTTTGTTCATTGCTTGTTTAACAAATTTAAATCTCTAAGGTCCTTGAAAACATTGCATTACATTTGCATAAACATCGCATAGCATGGCATAAACATTGCATCACGTGTACATTGAGATTGGTTTTCATTTGCTCGCTATTTATTTTAGCGTAAATGGCTCTTGAACAGATCACAAAGATCTCCAAGCTCGTAATGCCTGGGCCAAGCAGATGTTCACCAACTTGGTCCAAGGCCAAGAAGATTTGAAGAAGCTCATCAACAAGAAGAAGAAGGTTGTTTCTCCTCAACATGGGTAGACGCTACAAAGGGGTCCAAAAGTCACCGGATTGAGCTCTCAAGGAAGTGTCCATACCGAGGGGAGTACCAAGGTGATGATGGTGACCAGCGTGAGCCAAAGAAAGAAGGAGAGGACCGCCTGATTATAGCCAAGACTATGAAGATGACAAGTACAAACAACTGAAGACCGTCTAATGTGGAAAACTCAAGATGTCCGGCTGAATTTTGATGATCTAAGTCTTGTCCGGTGTTGTGATTCCTCCCAAATTCAAAGTTCCTACTTTTGCCAAGTATGATGGCATGTCTTGCCCTAAGTCGCATTTGAAGTCTTATGTTCAAAATCAATCCCCACAATCGATGACGTAAAGTCAGGATGCACTATTTTCAAGAGAGTTTGTCCGAACCCGCTTGGAATGGTATTATCGCCAGAGAATGACCGATCCGTATTGGAGTGATTTGCCGATGCTTTCTGCATAAAGGTGAGTATAATGTCGAATTGACACCCACTGCATGCAACTACAAAGCATGTCTATGGGTCGTGACGAGAAGTTCAAGGAATATGCTCGTGGAGAGATCTAGCAGTAGTTCAACCACCCTTGTCCAATAGGAGTTGGTTGATATGTTTATGGGAACACCGACAGCCCATTCTTCAATCATCCGATTGGAAATTCTTCATCCGGATTCACCGAGCTGATATTGACAAAGTAGCGCATTGAAGCCGGTATCAAGAGTGGAAGATTCAAATAGAGACATCTTCAAACGCTAAGAAATCTTTTGGTGGTAAGAAAGAAGCCAATGCCGTATGGTCGAAAAGCCGAGCCAAGACCGACCGTGCTCAATCGGGGGCCAGATCTCCAATCCTACATCAAGACAACCTCACGAGACAACGCTGAGCCGTAACGCGCCACTAAGACAGCATTTAAGATCAACATGCCATTGTCGCAAGCCTTGCAACACATGTTGAACGCAGAGTCGACACCTTGAGGGATCCTCCTCGAATGTCAACACTTCCTCTCCAATAATCCTAATGCTAAGTGTGCTTACCATTCCAATAGCCTGTGGCATGACACTAACAATTGTCGGGCTCAAGAACAAGATTCAAGATATGATCAAGCTGCTGCATCGAGTTTGATCCTCCCGCTGAGACCAATGTGATCAACGCGCCTATGCCTAATCATGACAAGGGTTCCAATGTCGTTGGTGATGATACTTATTTTCAACATAGATGACTGACCATCCCTCCGATGACTTTTAAGAAGAATTTGTTGCAAGCTGTCAATCCAGATGCCCGAGAATCGTTGGTGCCCATCCGCACCGATGGTTGTGCTTGGTCGAGAAGACGCTCAGGCATGATGGACAACCGTGAGATACTATTTCGCAACCACCGAAGTCGTGAAGATATGTCTAAGTCAAGATCAAGATGTGAATGAAACAAGACCATGTGGGACACCTTGGGGCAGCCAAGTGGAAAGTTTGATTACATGGTGAAGTACATCGTCCCCGATAGTTATAAGATTCCTATTGAAGACGCATGCGACCGGATGGGGTGACAATTTCCGTAAGACTATGCCGATATTAACACAATAAGGATTTCTCACGATCCTCGTGCCTGGGTGGCACCTCTCATCATTACTTCTCCTAGACCAGCCCATATTCCTCCGACAAAGCTATCCCTTGAACTATGGAGTCGATGTTTACTATCATGGTGTCAAGCAAGATCCTCCGACAATTGAAGATCTTACCATTGAGCTTCTATTCCCGACATCGACAACATCATCGGATCCAAAGAAAGTGACCGTAACCGAAGGGTATTCTCTAGAGATCTCTCCTCCAAAGACATCGACTCACTCAGATTCCGCCTACTCCACCAATATCCCCACCAGAGGAAAGAATCGGCTCATCCCCGCTCAACCGTAAGTACCAAAGGAAGTTATGAAGACACCTCCAAACAAGAAATGGAGGAAATTCAAGATCATCAAGAAGAGTGATTACAATGTCAGGAATGCTAGATGACTCATCCAAGATTTCCATGCTCGCTTTGCTCTTGTGCTTCGAGGCTCATGCTAATGCCTTGGTGAAGTTTCAAGAATTCTCATGCCGCAAGACACTACCACCGATCGCCTCAAGTTTGTATTGCTAGCCTGGCCGCCAACAACGGCCTAGGCTTCTCCGATGTCGATTTGACTTCACGAAAGAAACACAACAAAGCCTTGCACATCTCGTTGAATGCAAGGGCGCACTGCCTCACGCCTTGCTGATACCGGCTCCGCCTCAATATCCTACCAAGACCGCTTTTGATCGGCTTGATGTCGAAGGGTTGGTTCTCGAGACCCAGTGACATTATCGTGAGAGCTTTTGATGGTTCTAAGCGAAGATTGGAGAGCTCACCCTAAAGTCGGTTCCCATACTTTTGATTCCACTTTCTTTGTCATGACATCCGTCCAATTTTATTCTTTTACCGGACGCCTTGATATACGGGCAAAGTACAAGATGTGGTGAAGAAGAATATATGGTCACCATCTACCATTCCGCTATCTCGAGATGGAGGGTGAATTCTTCGACTTCGCAAGCTTTTGAAACAATTCCCATAGTCATGCCTGACTCTCCAACTACCCCGAAGATGCTAAAGTTCCGCTTAGGATGGCCTCATTGAAAGATGCTCAAGTCCGAAGGAAAGAGTACTATTTCGGGGTCAGCCCCGATCTTCCTTTCAAATTTGACAAGACCGTTTAGCTTCACCATCAAGGCTCAAGATGATACGTCGCGAACGAGCCGGCCAACTTCCTTTCCGTGACGCCGTAGTGGAATCCATGCTATAAGACGATGACAACGGCTTCGACATCGCAAAGTGGATCTTCCCAACCAGATCATGGGCTCAAAGAATTGAAGATCAAGACGCTATACCAATCTCCTTTAGTCGAGTAATTGCTTTTGTTTTGTTTTGCAGATTTCTTTTATGTTTCAACAATAAACTTTGAAAGCCTAGTGCCTTACCCGGCATCATGGCTCGCTTCATGAGGGTTATTATCCGTCGCCATGTATTTTCATTCAATAAATTCTGGACTTTGCATTCAATTGTTTGTTTTCTTTCTTTACTTTATCACCCCTTCAAAAGCTATGTGTTTTTACACACACCCACGTGATACATCGCAATCACTCCGAATCTCGTTAATAATATGCTAGTGCTAAATATGACTTTGATAATCCGATCTACCAAGTCAAGACGAAAGTGAGGAAGATTGTAAGTGCCAAGAGAACTTGCCGATCGCACAAGAAGAAGAGAGTTATACACCCACACGAAGAGCAAGTTGAGGTTGTGAATTTGGGTACCGACGAAGACAAGAAAGAGATCAAGATAGAGAGGGTCTTCGAACAGTGTTAAAGAAAGATTGATTCAGATGCTACGAGACTACATCGAGGTTTTTCTTGGTCAACGAAGACATGCCCGGTTTAGACATTGATATTGTGGTACACCGATTGCCGATAAAAAGAGGGTTTTCTCCCAAGAAATGTAAGGTTCGTCAGATGCCCCGAGATGTCGAGAAGATCAAAGCCAAGTTATGAAGCAATTTAACGCCTTTTAGTCACACCTCTTATCCTCAAAGGTTGCAATGTGGTACCCGTATCTAAGAAGGATGGCAAGGTACGAATGTGTGTGGATTAAAGAAATCTCGAACAAAGCAAGTCCGAAAGACGATTTTCCACTTCCTCATATTGATGTTCGTTGACAACACCGCCAAAGATAAAGTTTCTCCTTCATGGATGGTTTCTCCTACAATCGATCAAAATGGCCTCAAGACATGAGAAGACTACTTTTATACGTTGGGGCACTTTCACAAGGTTATGCCGCTCGACTAAAGAACGCTGGTGCCACTTATCGCGGCATGGTGACCTTGTTTCATGACATGATCCATCACGAGATGAGGTCTACGCCGATTTACATGATAGCTCGATCACGCATCAAGAAGAACATCTTGATCATTTGCGTAAACCGCTTGATGATTGAAGAAGTGTCGAGACTTAATCCTAACAAGTGCACCTTTCGAGTCGATCCTAAAACTCCTAGGGTTCGTTGTCGCGGTAAAGGTATTGAGGTTGACCCCGCCAAGGTTAAAGCTTAAGAGATGCCGCCTCAGACCGAAGGAAGTCGAGGTTTTGGGTCGATTGAACTACATTGCCGATCATTGCACACCTAATCGCTACTTGTGAGCCAATCTTCAAGTTACTTAAGAAAGATCAAGTGGTAGAATGGAACGACGATCGCGATCGCTTTGACAAAATCAAGGAGTACCCATGTAATCCTCCTATCCCGATGTCAAGGAAGACTCTTATCATGTACTGATGTTAGAGAACTCAATGGGTGTGTGTTGGGGCAACATGACGAGTCCGGTCGAAAAGAGCATGCAATATACTACCTTAGCAAAGTTTACCGATCGTGAAACAAGATACTCACACCGAGAAAAATTGCAACGCTGGTCTGCTCACGACTAAGACAAGATATGTTGACTCACACTACCTTGTTGATTTCTAAGATGGATCCGATAAAATACATCTTGAGAAACCAGCTCTCCTGAAGAATAGCAAGATGGCAAATGATCTTGACCGAATATGACATCCAAGACACTTCTTTAAAGCGATCAAAGGAAGTGTAGTAGCCGATCATTTGGCTCATCGTCAGATGACTATCGCTTATGCGCTCAATTTCAGATGAGGATGTTCTACTAGTTACAGATTGGAAGAACTGTGCCCAAACGAAGGACCCGAACTAGGATCCCGATGGACTATGGTCTTGATGGAGCCTCAACGCACTTGGCAATGGCATTGGCGCCATCATTACATCCTCGCAGCGACACACGCCTTTCACCGCCAGATTATGTTTTAGTTGCACTAACTATATGGCCGAATACAAGCTGCATCATGGGTCTTAAAGTCGCTATTGACTTAAGAATCAAGTTCTTACAAGTGTATGGAGACTCACTTTAGTGATCACCGACATAGGAGTGGATACGAAGCATCCGAATCTCATTTCGTATCGAGAGCATGTTCGAGTTTAATCCCTACTCAAGAGATTACTTTGATCACATTCCACGAGAAGAGAATCACTGGCGACGATTAGCTACTATGTCGCCTATGTTCAAGGTCGATGGGACAACGAGGCTCCCCGCATCATCATTGAGAAGTTTCGACTAACCAAAGATATTGTTATGAGCTTGATACGTAAGAGAAACCTTGGTACTATGACGTGAAAAGGTATCTTGAGACTGTGAATATCCGCAGGGCGCTCACAACGATAAGAAGTTCATGAGAAGATTTGCTTCCAAATTTTTCTCAAAGAACGGCATCTTATACAAGCGCAACCACGATTTGTGCCACTCCACTGTAGACCGTAAAACAAGAGTACGTATCATGGAGGAGTTACATGAAGGCGAATTTGGTACCCACTCCAAAGGACACACCATGGCTAAGAAGATTTTGAGAACAAGTTACTATTGGTCCACCATGGAAGCGATTGTCACCGCTTATGCTCGATCTTGTCACAAATGCCGATTTATGCCGATAAAGTACACGCATCTCCAAGACTCGAATGTTTTAACTTCTCCTTGGCTTTTGCAATGTGGGGCATTGACATGATTGAGAAATTAAGCCCACGGCTTCCAATGGACATCGCTTTCATCCTTGTGGCAATAGATTATTTCACCAAGTGGGTAAGCACTCGATGCATCTCTACCAAGAATGTTGTGGCTCGATTCATCAAACATAATCTTATCTCCGGTATGGTACTCGAAAGGATTATCACGATAACGGTTCCAATCTCAACAACAAGATGGTCACCGAACTCGCACGCAGCTCAAGATCAAGCATCACAATCTCCTTATCGGCCTAAGATGAATGGCGCAGGAAGCCGCCAACAAGAACATTAAGAAGATTATACAAGATGACCGTGACTTACAAAGATTGGCATGAAATGTTACCATTTTCTTCATGGTTATCGACTACAAAGACAACATCAACAGGGCAACCCCTCTCTCTTGTATACGGTATGGAAGCCGCCTTACCCATCGAGGTTTAGATACCTCAACCGTAGTCCTCCAAGAGGCGAAAGTTAGCGAAGATGATTGGGTCCGACTGCCTTGACCGATTAACTTGATTGATGAGAAACGACTCGCATCCATCCGCCATGGATGATTTATCGAAACGAATGATCGAGCATTTAACAAGAAGGTCAAGCACCGAGTCTACCAAGTCGGTGATCTAGTAGTCAAGCGCATCATTCTTCCACAAGGTGATCCTCAGGGCAAATGGACTCCCACCCACGAGGGACCATTTGTAGTCAAGATGATTTTCCCATGGAGCTATGATACTTAGCACCATGGATGGTGAAGACTTCCCACACTCGTGAACGCATATAGTCAAAAATACTACGCGATGAAATAGACCCGCTAGGTCGACTAACCTAGGCAAAAATATAGATCCGCTAACCAAAAGGGTTCGGCAAAAGTTAAGGATATATACAAAACATGTACACCAAGAAGTCGAAACCCGAAAAGGCGGTTGGGCAAAAAGGGTATCCCAGACCAAAACCCGAAAGGGAGGTCTAGGCAAAAGTTAGATTTAAGCGCATTTACTATGTCTCTTCCGATCATCCGCCTGCACTACTATCAAGATTCAAGGTTTAAATGGCGAAGATCAATTCACTCACTTTCTACTAACAAAGAAGGAGACGAGATAGTCGAAATATATGAGTACTAGCATAGTTGAACTTAACGAGATTGTTTCCGCATAGCTTTTACTTTTCTGTGTATAAACTACTTGGCCATACGCCACCTTTCAAATAAACGCAAGCTTCTTTCTCTTTACAATTTTTGTTGTTGTCGTTGCAATAAGTCCAACGCTTGTTTTGAATGACTATACGCATTTGACAATAAGAATCTAATCGCAAACATACGAAAAGTGAACATACGAAAGTACTTACTATGTGCTCCGTGAATTGGGACGACGATAAAGTCACCAAAGCATTCCCCACAGAGCATGATCCCCGCAAAGGTGTCACCACAACACAATTCTCCCAGAGTAAAAGGGAATCCATGAAATGCATTTACTGACTAAGTAAAGTTACATCGCCTCCAAGAACACCTCACTCCCAATCAAGGTATTTATCCCTGGTATCTCTCCTGCTCCTCTTCCCCACAAGATTCGCACTCCAAAGCTTGGTCGATAGTGCATCGGAGGAACCTACATCTTCATTCCCCACCAGAGATTACAACGGATCCCGACTCTTCCACCCGGTCCAAAGAACTATCAAATGCTCTCCAATGAGATTTGCACCTGTAATCCTCGAGAGCGCCCTAAATTTCCCCAGCAGGATCTACATACAAGGTCCCCAACAGATCGCCTCCCCAGACTCTCCTCAACAGGGTCTATGAGATCTCCAACAAACGAGCTTCTCAAATCTCTACCTTCCTCAACAATATCTAGGCCCGAGACTTGGTCAGATAGTGCATCGGAGGAATCCAGGATATCTTTCTTCTCCCTCAAAAGCAGAGACTTCCACCTACTCAATTCCCCAAGCAAGAGTCAGAAATCTTCAAACAGAACGTCCGCATCTTCTTCAAGATGGATATGTTTTGAAATACCACGACATCTATCATTCATACATTTCTCATAAAGTCATAATTCATGCATACGTCATTCATATACACTGTCATGCATCATACTTTGCATAAGACTAACGAATATTCTATCAAAGTTTCTCTTGTTTTTTTCAAAAAACAGGTGAAAGTCACTCGATGCAACAGTCCAGATTAAGCCCGAACTACGACGGGAAAACTATCTGAAAGACCGCCCCTAGTTGTCCTTCGACAGCTGGTCCAGGATTAAGCCCCGAATCGACGGGAAAACTATCTGAACGACCGCCCTCGTTGTCCTCCGACAACGGATCCAGGATTAATACCCGAAGCTAGACGGGAAACCCTATCCGAACGATCATAGGTTATCCTCCGATGACAGGCAATGGATCAACACCCGATGCACAACAGGGAAGCTATCCACATTTTTGCCAACTACAATCTCCCTCAGAGTAATCAGCACGAAGAATTATTTTGATCCCTTATTATCAACAGCGACTACAGAGTCTAGCGTACGACTCAGTTGCCTTGGATGGCATCTTAAGCCCATCTCCGACTACTTATCAACAAAGGCTTCACTTTCGAATGCCGCATATATGGTTAAAAATCAATACAAACCAAGAACTTCATTCAAAAAGTGAATACGAAGTCTAACGTATGACTACCTGATGGCATCTTAAGCCCATCTCCATGCTCCTTCCAGGAACGACTACAGAGCCCAGCGATGGCTCGCTCCCCAAGATCGAGCTTCCAGATGGCATCTTAAGCCCATCTCCGCCAATTTCCTATCAACATTATCGAGTCTAGCGACGGCTCATCCTCCAAATAAGTATCCAAATGGCATCAGAAGCCCATTCCCGCATCATCCACCAACAAAAAGTGCAAATTTTCAGTATTGAGTGTTCAATCATCTTCTACCTCCAGTCACGAAAGACAAGCATGTCAATCTAACCTCCAAAGACAAGAAGATTGAACAGGGCATGTCATACCCCAAAATTTGCCCTCCATCTTCTCAAAAGATTTCATACATCTATGCTCAAGGATTCCTCAAGAGTCGATCAAACAAACTCTCTCCTAGACAATCAACCCAAACTAGGTTTGGTGTCTCTCAAGTCAAGATGAACTTCCAACATCTCCAATGGCCTTCATGTCTCCTCATATGCTTCAAAGATTCTCCATGTCAAGTTTCAAGCTTCACAAGTCAAGTTTCCTCGTGCAATTGCTCGATGGTCGAAAATCACTTGTATTGGACAAAAGTCAACTCGTGGTCAACATACAGCAAACTTCATAATTTTTGGTCAACATCCTCATTTTGAAGTTACATTAATCATTTGATCAAGGGTTGATCATGATTCATCAAGAAAACTCAAGATTTGCTCAAAAGTCAAACTTTCTAAATTAGGGTTTCTAGGTGAAAAGTCAACCAACTTTGACCGATCATAACTTTCTCATACTTTCTCGTAAATTTTCCCACCAAAGCTCATTTTGAAGGAAATTCAATTTCTACAACTTCATGTCTCACAAGAATGTCCAAAAACTGCTTCATTTGAGAGGTATAGCTCAAAACATTACAGGTCATTTTCAAAGTCAACAAAAAGTCAACTTTTTGTTTTGAAGATATATTGAGCATGGTAACTCCAATTGAGATGAAACCAAAGACATTCTTTAGAGGACTCTTAGAGCTTTCCAAAAAGTCCAAGAACACTCAAAAATGTGGAAAATTGAGCAAGATATTCACAAGTGGGCAATTTTGGACAATTGCACAAGAGGACATTTTGGTCAAAATGCAAAATTTTCCAAATGGGCCTATAATCTTTTGATCCAAACTTGTTCATGATGTTATTTTTGACCCATAAATGCTTGGCCATGGCAATTTTCTATTTTATTGATTTTATTTTGGATTTTAAACCATTTAATTTCAAATTAAATTACATAAAATATGAAAATAAGGTTATTTTTTCAAATAAGTTGGATTTATATCTTTCTTAATGTCCAAGAAAGCCCAAGACTCTTGCCAAATCGTGATAGCTTGCATATGGAAAGAAAAAATCAAGTTTTTAAAGAAATTTGATTTTATTTATTGGAAAATATTTGCACATTCAATTTCCAATCTTTTTTCTTTGTTTTTTCTCTTCCAAAACCCTCTATAAATATGAAGCAATACACACAAGCCAAAGGACGAAAAACCCTAGCCCAAGCATAACCCTTACTCTTGCAAATTTTTTCAAGAATTTTTAAAATTTGAATTTCAAATTGTAGCCATTCTCAGCCACTTCCAGCCATCCAAACGTGCTCAGGGGGTAAGTATGAGTAAGAATACATCATTGGTATTGATCAAAGCAAGCTAAATCGATGCATACATGATCATACATATTCAAAACTTTCTTGATTTTGCATTTTTATTATCTGTTGGTTTCAATTGATTTTAACGATTTGTTTGTGTTCTTGAGGCTCCACATGGTCGATCCGGGCCATCGCTGCAAAGCTTTCACGTAAGAATCTCGATTTGCCATGGCTAGGCTTTTCGAATGCCTTCATCGAACCGTAGCTACAGTCGTTTACCAAAACTAATGGCACCAATGAACTCGCAACCATCGATTTAGGGGATAGGTCCCCTTCCCATTTATTCCACGTGTTTTGCTTGTTTTTGATTTCGTGTCATTTGAGAAGACGACCGAGTTAGGCTCCTGCGCCGACCAAGGTTGACTCGGCGAGCATGCGCGGGCGCCTTCGCTCGATTCGCTCCTTCTTTCCACGGGGTCCACAAGGCTGATCGACGCTGAATTCAAAATCGTGGACACGCGATACTTATAAACCATTTATGCTTTCCACACCAATGACACGTTGGCCTAGTGGTAAAGGCGCTGGCAAGCAAAGATCCTCTCAAAGGACACCAGTTCGAATCCTGCTTGCACCGGTTTCACTTTTCTTTTTCACAAACTCATATTTTCTAACTATTTTCATATTTTCTAATTTATTTAATATTTTTGCATTATTTTAATTTCTTTTCACATTTTTATTCTGCATTAAAAAACTCATCAAAAATTAATTTTCTTTTTGCATTATTTTCATAAAATCTTTATTTAATTTAATAAATTAAAAAACACATTTTTGCATGCATATTTATTTTTATTTGTAATTTTGCATTTAAATCATTGTTAATTAGTTTTTAATTATTAAAATGCATCTAAAAAATCCCAAAAAATTATTTTAACTTATTTATCTTATTTCCAGCATATAATAATTTTTCCATATAAAAAATTGCATTTTTTCTAACATTTTCTCTTATTTCGATTTTATCATATTTTCCGATTTCTCGTTTGTTTCACAAAGTTAATCCGATTCGCATTTATTCTTCCGCTTTTCATTTTATTTTTCAATAATGTAACTATTTATGGGATGTAATAGTTTTAATTAGGATTTTTATTTTCCGCATTTTAAATTATGTATCTGCCCCAAAGCCTTGTAATAGCGTAGGACATTTACCTTTCCGCACTTTACATTCCGCATTTTAATTTCCGCACCCTATCAATGCTAGTAATTAGGCTTGTATGGCAAGATAATAATCAACTTAGCCCATTAATTTTCAAGATAAAATATTCAAATCAACACACTTTTTCACACACGCACCCTTAGGTAATTCTCTCGCTGCCTTTCGAATTCAAATGGTCATGTCCTCGAACGTAGAGGTATTCTAGCACCGCTGTTTCCAAACAAATCATCATAGTCCCTTCGATACAAAGATCATAAGACCCACGATGTCGCCCGAATACATGATCTTGACCTCGATTGTCGCCACTAAAATGATGATAGTCCTCCGAATGTGCTAGGATACTTCCTACAAGTTGCCTTCTATGACCATCCGATGTCCCTTCGAATGTCCCGCTTACATCCAACGAATGGAGCTACCTACTAACTAATGGTATGGCTAGCGCTATTCTAAAGGAATGTAGAAGTACAACAAAACGACCAATTCTGAGTGGGTAAATAAGTCTTTTAGTTGCTTGCTCTAAAATCAAATGCTTTTCACACCACACACTCTTTTTCAAAGTTCAAATTCTTTTCAAAACAAAAACATTTCCGAACACTTTGTATACACTCCTACATGAGTCATTACAAAGTCAAAGCGAAATGCCTTTTTTTCAAAACATCTTTGTCAAACACACGTAAAACAATTTTAAAAAGGTGATCTAGAGTAACTAAGAGCCTGTGAGATAACTACGGATGGAAAGGGTGCTAATACCTTCCCTTTTCATAACCATTCTCCGCACTTTAATCTAACGAAGGTCTTTTTCATACTTTTACCTTCCCTTAATTGATAAAAATAAAAGTCGGTGGCGCTACTCTGCTATCCGCACATTTGGATACAAAATCCTACAAAGTCAGTCACCAGACATGTATACTCAGCCCGATGCAAGGTGGAGGTAATGTCACCGCCCATGTATCCAAGGGCGCCCAAGTAGGCAAGAGTAAGCTAGACGGATGTCCATGACAAAGAAGGTGGAGTCAAAAGTCCGGGAACCGACTTTAACAGAAGAGTGAGCTCCAAGCATCGCTGCTCGCTTAGAACCATCAAAAGCTCTCACAATAATGTCACGGGTCTCGTGAACCAACCCTTCGACATCGAGTCGATCAAAAGCGCCTTCGTAGGATATTCAAAGCGTAACCGGTATCAACCAAAACATGAGACAAGGTAACGCCTTGCATTCAACAGAGATGTGCAAGGCTTTGTTGTGTTTCTTTCCCAAGGAGTTAAATCAAAGATCGAGAAGCTCAGGCCGTTGTTGGTAGCTAGGCTAGCAATACAAACTTCAAACCGGGTCGTTGGTAGTGTTCATGGCACGTGAGCATTCTTCGTAAACTTCACCAAGGCGTTAGCATGAGCCTCGAGCACAAGAGCGAGCAAGCATGGAGATCTTGACGGAGTCTGTCCCAACTGCTCCACAACATTGTAGTCACGTTTGATAATCTTCAATTTCTCCATTTCTTGTTTGAGGTGTCTTCAAGAATTCCTTTGGTACTTCCGAGTAGGATGAGTCACCGTTCTTTCCTCTAGCTTGGGGAATTGGTTGAATAGTGAATGCGAGCCGGAGTCGCGGTGTCTTTGGAGGAGAGATTGAGAGAAACCTTCCGTTCGGTCACCTTACTAGATCCGGTGATGTTGTCAATGTCGAATGGTAGCTTCAACCGTAAGATCTTCAATGGTCGAGGGTCTTGCTTGACGCCATGATAGTAAACATCACCCATAATTCCAAGGGATAGCCTTGTCATAGGAATATGGAACTGGTCTTGGAGAAGTAATAATGAGAGGTGCCACTTAGGTACGGAATCACAGAGGAAATTCTTATGTGTTAACATCAAGATAGTCTTCTGGAAATCGTCACCCCATCCGTCGCCTTTAACATCTTCAATAGGAATCTTGTAGCTTGTGAACTGTACTTCACCATGTAATCATACTTTCCACTGGCTGCCCCAAGGTATCCCACACGATGGTGTTGTTTCATTCGCATTGTCAATCTTCAATTTGACATTTCTTCACACATCACAGTGGTTTCGTAAATAGTATCTCACGGTTATCCATCATGCACTTAACACGCCTTCTCAACCAAGCACAACCATCGTGCGATGGGCACCAACGACAATTCTCCGGGCATCCCGATTGACACCACCAAAGAAATTCTTCTTAACACCATCGAGGATGGTCAAGTCATCTACGTTGAAAACATAAGTATCATCGCCAACAAAGATTGGAACTCTTGTCGTGATTAGGCATAGGCGCGCTGATCATATTCGAGTCTCAACAGGAGGATCAAACTCAACTGCTTAGCTTCAATCATATCTTGAATCTTGTTCTTCGTGAGCCCAACAATCATCGATTATGTCTCCGGCTATTGGAATGGTAAGCACACTTAGCATTAGGATTGTATCTCTCGAGATGAAGTGTTGACATTCGAGGAGGATCCTCAAGGTAATCACCGCTTTCAACATATGTTGCAAGGCTTGTGACAATGGCATGTTGATCAGAACCTGCCTTTGTGCGCTGCTCGTTATGCTGTCTCACCGAGGTCAGGCCGATGGAGGATTGAGATCACAACCGCCTACAGATTGAGGCCCGGTCTTGGCCCGGCTTTTCTGACCATACACAACATTAACTTCTTTCTTACCACCAAAAGATCTCTTCGCAACATTTGAAGATGACTCCACATGAATCTTCCCACTCTTGATACCAGCCTTCAATATGCTCATTGTCAAGATACCGGTGAATCCGGTCAAGAGTTTCCAATCGATGATTGAAGAATGGGGCCTGTTGTTCCCATAAACATATCAACCAACTCCCTATTGGACAAGGGTGGTTGAACTCACCGCTAGATCTCTCCATTTCTGAGCATACTCCTTGAACTTCTCATCACGAACCATAGACATGCTTTGTAGTTGCATGCGAGTGGGTGTCAATTCAGATTGTACTCATATTGTTCAGAAAGCATCACTAAGTCACCCAAGTACGGATACGGTCGTTTCTAGCCGATAGTACCATTCCAATTGAGTTCGGACTCTCTTGAAAATAGTGCATCCACAACTTTCACATCCGTGGGATTGATCTTCCGACATAGGACTTCAAATGCATTTTAGGAAAGACATGCCATCGTACTTAGCAAAAGTTGGAAATTTGAACTTGGGAGGAATCACAACACTGTGGACTAGACTCAAATCATCAAAATTCAGCCCGACATCTTCGTGTTTTCCACAAGATTCAAACGGTCTTCAAGCTGCTTGTACTTGTCATCTTCATCAGAGTATTGGCCATCATCATAGTTTTTCTCAAGCTCAGGCTGACTGCCTTCACCATCACCCTTGTTACTTTGCTCATCCTCCTTCTTGACACTTCCTTCGAGAGCTCAATTCGACTAACCACTCTAGGACCTCCTTTGTAGGCCCGCCCATGTTGAGGAGACCAACAACCTTCTTTCCTCGTTGATGAGCTTCTTCATCTTCTTGGCCTTGGACCAAGCTGTAAACATCTCATCAAACCGTATTCTCGAGCTCGAGATCTTTGATGATCTGCTCAAGAGCCATTTCTGCTAAAATAAATAGCGAGCAAATGAGAAAACCAATCTTCGATGTACCTGTGATGCAATGTTATGCTATGCTATGCAATGTTTATGCGAATGCAATGCAATGTTTTCAAGGACCTTAGAGATTTAAATTTGTTAAACAAACAATGAACAAACATTTATTAGTACTCTTCTTATTATTCTTTTTTTTCTTTTTAAGTACAAAAGATAGTTCAAAATAATAAAAGAAAACATATAAATCCTAAATCTCTAAGTCTCCCATGGGCGCTTCCTCTTGGTGCCGATGTAGGCGTTGATGTTTCGCTCCTCGTGAAGCAGCTTGGTCAACTCTAGCACTTTCTTCTCACTTGCATAACACCGAGCTTCAAAGGTATCCTCTCTTCTTGAGCTGAATCCAGATCTCTTCAAGTCTTCAAAATCGTGAGGCATGTCGATGGAGAACGGTATAGGTACGCCACCTATAGCAAACAGTTCCATAATTACCGTAAAACAGCGTGAATGGCATCATGAGGTTTTGAGCTCGAGCTCGCACCCATTTGAGGTAAGGTTCCCAAGGAATGGAGTTTTGGTGCCCCAAAGTCTTGGTATCGCCTTTTACCATGCCCCAAGCGTATGAACCTTCGCTTGTAATTTCGAGATCGTGATTGTAGTCGAACACAATATCTTGGAGAAGCATATCATGGGCCATCTCTCGAGCAAAACCAAACCGACGAGAGCTAGAGAAGGGTTGTAATACCTCCCTTATACCAAGCAGGGTACATTAGGGAATTCTCCACAACGCTCAATGAAGGTGAAGTCCTTTTAAGAGAAAAGACTCCAACGGATATCTGAATGAGAGAGTGACATCAATCTTTGAGACCACTTCATCCTTTGTTCATTCTTCAAAACTAATGGAGGAAGGTGCGAAATAAACCACCTAGAAAGTAACGGTATGCAACACATGAGAGTTCCTTGTCTTTTGATGGTACGAGTGTGGAGAGAGTGTAGGATATCTCCAAGTAAAGTAGGCACTGGATTGCGGGTAAGGAACAACTTGATGGCGTTAACATCTATGAATTGATCCGAGTTAGGAAATAGAACCAAACCATAGATTAGCAAGGCCACAATGTCTTCGAAGGCATGGAAACTCATAACTTTGAGGAATTCTCGGGCTTTCTTAATTAGGAACTTAGCAAGTAAACCCTTAACTCCGCTTCTAGTTTCCCAATTGGCTTCAATGTCTGAGCGCTTAAGAGGTAAAGCGGATGCGATGTCTTCGTACTTAGGAACCTTTTCTAAACCGGTGAATGGCATTTGGTCAAGAATAGGTATCCCTAGTAGCTTAGAGAACTCTTCCAAGGTAGGAACCAACTGATAATCTGGGAATGTAAAGCAATGGTGTTTCGGATCGAAGAACTGGAATAGGACATGCATCATATCTTCTTCAAAACCGGAGATAACCAAATCAAGTAGATAACCATGTCTTTGATGAACGAATGGTCGGAATTTCAAACCAATTTTTGAGCTGAGAAGGTATACCCATGAAGTTGATTCGGATAGTCTTTCTAGAAGCCATAATACCCTAGAAAACAGAGCAAAGATAAATCCCTAGGTCCTTGAAATAGTTAGAAATGATACGCAATGCAAATGATGTCATGATGTCATGTTTGGCACACACAAACAATTCACACAATGAGCCTAGGGTTAAGGCTTGCATGAGGTATAGGTGATTACCCCACCAAAAGTTTGAGTTGGTTCATCCCGCCCTATAATAGTAACCGGTTCTAGGAATCTCACATCATTGATCTTTCTCGAGGCGCTTATTTCAATACGACTACCAAGTGGTCGATCGAAAATATCCCAAAAGTCCGATCTCAATGAGCGTAGCATCGAGTATCAACCAACCTTAGTCTCAGACAGCAAGGCCATCTCACTACCTTCTAATGGCCAAGATGGGTCAATTAAAGTTCTAAAAGTTTAGTTAGTGCTTGATGACACCACACGAAGCCAAATACTATCCTCAACTTGGAAATGAAGAGTATCAGACATCCAAAGTGTCACACTAACGTAGCCATCATGTTGACCGCTTTGATATACGCCTAACGGTCGCGACGATTTATTGCTACTTACCTAAAAGGAAACCGGATCCGGTGTAGGATCCCCAACAATATAATACCCAAGCAACCCTTAAAGATAAAGCAAGCAAGTCAAACAAAGCAATAAAGGTGATTTAGAAACTTAAGGCATTCTCTTTAGGGTGTCTCTCCAGTAGTCGCCAGCCTGCGGATACGGTGAACTGACTTTATAGGATTTTGTATCGCAAATGTGCGGATAGCAAGAGTCGCCACCGACTTTTATTTTTATCCAATTAAGGGAAGGTAAAAGTACGTAAAAGACCTTCGTTAGATTCTCGTACGGAGAATGGTTATGAAAAGGAAGGTATTAGCACCCTTTTCATCCGTAGTTATCTACGGCTCTTAGTTGCTCTTAGATCACTTTAAAAATTGCTCGTGTGTTTGACAAAATGTTTTGAAAAGGCATTTCGCTTTGACTTTGTAATGATTCATGTAGGAATGTATACAAAGTGTTTGGAAATGTTTTGTTTTGAAAAGAGTTTGAACTTTGAAAAAGTGTGAGGTGTGAAAAGTATTTGATTTGAGCAAGCAACTAAAAGTCTTATTACCTACTCGTAATTGGTCGCTTGTATTGTTACGCTCCTTTAGAATAGCATCCATACCATTAGTTGGTAGGTAACTCCATCGCTGGATGTAAGCGGACATTCAAGGGACATCGATGGTCATAAGGCAACTTGTAGGAAGTATCCTAGCACATTCAAGGGACTATCATCATTTTCGTAGGCGACAATCGAGGGTCAAGATCATGTATTCGGAGGCGACATCGTGGGTCTTATGATCTTTGTATCGAAGGGACTATGATGATTTGTTTGAAGGCAACGGTGCTAGAATACCTCTACGTTCGAGGGACATGACCATTTGCATTCGTAAAGGCAACGAGAGAGAATTACCCTAAAGGGTGCATGTGTGAAAGAGTGTGTCGATTTTATATTTTATCTTGAAAATTAGTGGGCTAGGTTGATTTTAGTCTTGCCATACACGCCTAGTTACTAGCAATTTATAGGAAGCGGAAATTAAAATGCGGAATGTAAAGATGCGGAAAGGTAAATGTCCTACGCTATTACATGGCTTTGGGGCAGATACATAATTTAAACTTGCGGAAAATAAAACCCTAATTTAAACTATTACATCCCATAAATACATTATTGGAAAAAATGAAACGGTAAAGAAACGTCTGCATAATAACTCGTGAAACGATAAGAGAAATCGAAAATATGATGAAATCGAATAAGAGAAAAATGTTAGAAAATGCAAATTTTTAATTGGAAAAATATGACATGCGAAATAACATAAATATGTTTAAATAATTTTTTGGGATTTTTTAGATGCAATTTAATAATTTAAAACTAATTAAATGTGATTTAAATGCAAAATTATGAATAAAATAAATATGCATGCAAAATTGTATTTTTTAATTTTATAAATTAAATAAAGATTTTCTCAAAATAAATGCAAAAGGAAAAAATATTTTGATGATTTTTAATGCATAAATAAAAATATGAAAAGAAATTAAAATAACATGAAAATATTAAATAAAAGAAAATATGAAAATATGAGAAAACATGAGTTTTGTAAAAAGAATAAAACCGGTCCCGCATGGTTCGAATCGAGACATGTGAGAGCATCTCTCGAACAAAGAACGCTTTAACCAATCGAGCCAAGTGTGCAAGCCTGTTTGGAAACGGAGGAGTGGATCAAAACACGCCGCTTCCTCGAATGCTTCGTCAGACTTCATCTTCTTCGTTTCAAATATTTGAAAATCCAATATGGCCATTGCTCGACGATTTAAGTCCCCGCAAACATCAAAATCCAGATACATAATATAAATGAATTCTAAAGCCATGGTTCGATTCCCGAGATCATTCCGATGCATTGGTATAGGTCTCATGGTCCAATTTTTCCATTTAGTAAAGCCCTAAATCGAGCTCAAACCCTAACTATGGTATATCACGATTCGTGCCATGGAAATTCAATTAGAGTGCCCAGAAAGCTTGCAAACACATCACTAATCACAAAAACAAACACAAAACATGTTAATAATGCATGAATAACAGAATACGATTTTGAATTTTTCAAGAACAAACCGATTTTGATTTCACGATTCTCGATGGTTTTGATCAAAGTAAAGGTCCTGATCGACTCAAGAGGTATCAAGGAATGTGTTGACACCTCAAAATCGATTGAAAACTACTGAAATAGGATTACACTTTGCTTGTTTGCCACGGTTTTTGAGTTCTAGGTTAGGTTCTTGAGCCAATTTTTCGTTTTCTTGATAGGTATGCATTGTACATTTATAGGATGGATTTGGAGTTGTTTTGGGAAAGAATTGATCAATAATCAATGCCAATCAAATTTGATTTTGTAGGAAATCAAATCTTCAAATTTTGATTAATTTTCAATCCAATCTTGCTATATCAATCCAATTTTCAAAATTGTGGCTTTAATGAGTTGATTGGATCCCAAGGAAGAAATAAAATCAAGTTTGCAATTAATTTTATTTTATAATTTATTTTAATTTAATTTGTATTTAAATGAATAAATTCCAAATTAAATAGAAAATAAAATAAAAATTTGTGGCATTGGGCTTGGATATTCCTAATGTATAAGGAACAAGTTTGAATGAAGAAAAGTAAGCCCATTTGCAAAAATTTTATTTTTAGAAGTATCTCTTTGTGCACTCTTTCAAAATTGCCCAACTTGTGAATGGTGTATCTTGCTCAAGTTTCCACATTTTTGAGTGTTCTTGGTTTTTTTGGAAAGCTCTAAGAGTCCTCTAACCAACCTTTTTGGTCTCATCTCAATTGGGGTTTCCATGCTCAATATATCTTCAAAACAAAATGTTGACTTTTTGTTGACTTTGAAAATGACCTATAATGTTTTGAGCCATACCTCTCAAATGAAGCATTTTTTGACATTCTTGTGAGACATGAAGTTGTAGAGAATTGAATTTCCTTCAAAACAAGAGGTGGAAAAATTTTGAGAAAGTATGAAGAAGTTATGATCACCAAAGTTCATTGACTTTTCATCTAGAAACCCTAATTTAGAAAGTTTGACTTTTGAGCAAATCTTGAGTTTTCTTGATGAATCATGATCAACCCTTGATCAAATGATGAATGTAACTTCAAAATGAGGATGTTGACAAAAATTATGAAGTTTGATCTGTATGTTGACCATATTGACTTTTGTCCAATACAACTAATTTTCAACCATCCGAGCAATTGTTCGAGGAAACTTGACTTGTAAGGCTTGAAACTTGACATGGAGAATCTTTGAAGCATATGAGGAGGCATGAAGACCATTGAGATGTTGGAAGTCCATCTCGAGTTGAGAATTGCCAAACCCTAGTTTGGGTTGATTGTCTAGAGAGAGTTTGTTCGATCAACTCGAGGAATCCTCGAGTATGGATGTATGAGATATCTTGAGAAGATGGAGGGCAAATTTTGGGGTATGACAGCTCTACCCAATTCAATCCAAGAATATCGTGGGAGAACCGACATGCAAGCGAAGCAAAGTCTAGATACGCAAATCGACATGTTGGTGGATGAAAGACTAAAGGTGCCGATTAGGCTTTACAGACTCAGAACACTATACTCTGAGGGGGAAAGACAATTGTAGGGCTTGATTTCGAAGCTAAAAACGTGTCGCACCAGGGTAAGAGCTGGCAGTTTCAACACTAATCAGAAGAATATGGACATATTGCACCGGAAGAAATCGGGACACAACGGAGTCCAAGAGAAACACGACATCGTTGGGAGAAAATTGCATTTCTGGCTTATAATCCTATGAGATGAATGACTCTCCTAGGGAATCATGCTGATGTAATGATGCATGTGCAACAAAAATATGTATAAAGCGAAGGAAATAGGAACTTAGTCGGGGATCAGAGCATTTAAGAATGCCCGAAAATCACTCAGAGCAAACTGAATCTTGCTTGACAAGTCTAATGAGGAGGTGATACCACGGGAAGCTTGTCAGTTAGACAGAGATCCGCTGGGGAATAAAGGAAGCACCTGGAGAAGATCTTCCACTGTTACCCATTGCAACCCTAGCCGGGGAAACAAAGGTAGGCCGCCTGTTGGGGAAACTGAGTGGACAAACGACAACCGTCACTTGTACTCCAGGGGGATCAAGGGGGAACATACCTCAACTCTACTGGGGAGAGGTCAAGATACGCTGGTATCCATATCGGAAATATTGTGAGAGGCGAACCCAATCGATAACCATTCAAATCGAGGGTTGTAAGCTTCCTCCAGGGATAAGCGGGAGTAGCACACCCGAAATTCTAGCGAACACCTGCTGGGGACCACTGGGAAGGATATGACGGACCCATGCTGAGGATCCGATAAAGAGCAATGTTGGGAAGTAGCAAGGACTCGATGGGGATAAAGCTGGGGAAATGTCATGAAAAATCCCAATTCCTCTCCACATTAGAGCAAACAGATATCCTACAATATTGTGTTAATGGAGTGGCCCTGGCATGGTATGACAAGTGCTTCTGCCATCCAGATCACTCAAGCCTTAAAGCAATATTCAAAAGTTTATGATCATGGTAAAACCAACAATGTTTATATATGCAAAATTTTACTACCAAAACTTTGAACGTCTTTTGCAAACAAATCAGTAAACGCAAGAAATCAATTGACAATCAAGAACTCATTTTATTGATTGAAAGTGTGCCTGTAAATAGGCAAGTACAATATGAAGCAACTCCTGAAATGAGGCAATTGCAAAAGTAAAATAAGAGGAAAACTAAAACGCATGGCAATGCGACAATGAATCCTCATTGGGTTTCAACCCTGCTATCAGTCTTATAACTCCAACTATCTCATCACTTTGCTTTTCCCGAAAAAGGTGATTGGCTTGATCACTTCCCTTCGGAGTAGCTCGAGATGTGTCCACAAAATGCGACCACTGATCTTTCAGGCATGTCTATGCATAGTATCTCTTGACTACGTCCGCATTCACGGGTAGTGGGAAATCTTCTCCGTCCATCACAGCAGCATCATGCCACCGAAAAGACTTTCACAACGAACGACCCTTCGTAGTTTGGTGTCCACTTGCCCCGCGGGTCTCCTTGGGGAAGGATTATCCTCTTTAGCACAAGATCACCAGGTTGATAATTTTGAGTTTGCACCCTCTTGTCAAATGCTCTTTTCATTCTTTGTTGGTAAATCTTCCTATGACCGACAGCTGCCAACCGCTTCTCGTCAATGAGACACAACTGGTCTAAGCGGTTCTGCACCCACTCGTCTTCATCAAGCTCGGAATCTTTCATGATTCTTAATGAGGGGATTTGAACTTCGATTGGAAGCACGGCTTCCATGCCATAAACAAGAGAGAACGGAGTTGCCCCTGTTGAAGTGCGAATGGTAGTCCTGTAACCATGCAAGGCGAAAGGCAACATCTCATGCCAATCTCGATAGCTTACCACCATCTTCTGCACAATCTTCTTAATGTTCTTATTTGCCGCCTCAACAGCTCCGTTCATCTTTGGGCGGTACGGGGACGAATTGTGGTGCTTGATCTTGAAGGACTCGCAAAGCTCCTTCATCATCTTGTTGTTAAGATTCGACCCATTATCTGTGATAATCTTGTCGGGAACCCCGTAACGGCAAATGATGTTATGCTTGATGAAATGAGCAACCACCTGTTTGGTGACGCTTGCATAGGATATTGCTTCAACCCACTTGGTGAAGTAATCTATTGCAACCAGAATGAAGCGATGTCCGTTGGACGCTGTCGGCTCAATCTTTCCGATCATATCGATGCTCCACATAGCAAATGGCCAAGGAGAGGTTAAAACATTCAGAGGCGATGGTGGCACGTGCACCTTGTCAGCATATACTTGGCATTTGTAACAAACCCGAGCATGATTAAAACAATCAACCTCCATGGTTGACCAAGAATATCCAAAAGCAAGATCTTTTTAGCCATCAGGCCCATCGGAATGAGTTCCGAATTAGCCCTCATGCATTTCTTCGATGATATTTGCGGCTTCATCTTTACCAACACACCTGAGCAACAGCCCGTCATGATGTCTACGGTATAGCACACCATTATTGAGGAAGAACTTTGTCTGAGAATCTTCTCAAGAACTTCTTATCTGTTACGGAAGCTTCCTCAGGATACTCTTGAGTCTCAAGATATCGCTTGACATCGTAGAACCAAGGATTACCATCTTTCTCTGCCTCGATCTCAAAACAAAAGGCTGGCTCATTCAGTCTCTGAATGGTTATCGAAGGCGCTTCATTAGCCCATTTGACTTTAAACATGGACGCTAGGTGGCCAAAGCATCGCCTAGGTTGTTCTTCTCGAGATATGATCAAAAGTGATTTTCAAGTAAGGAATCAACTTCATCACATGCTCGTAGGAATCGATTGGGTGACGAGTCTCCCAATCTCCGCAATGGAAAATCACCGTAGAATCTCCATACACTTTGATGCTTGATTCTCAAATCAATGGACGCTCGATACCAAAGATACAAGCCTCATACTACCATGTTATTGGTGCAATCAAAGAAAATTCGAAATGTGAACGGGATATGATGATTCCGAGTAGTGATTATCGACCGACACCATTGCCTAATGCATTGGAGGCTCATCAAAGACCAAAGACCACTTGATCCTGGTTCGTCCTCGTCTTGACCGGGATGTTACAATCCCGAATGTACATTATATCCTCATCGAAATTCAAACCTCACCGGTGATAATCATCCACCGTTGTGGGCAACATAATTGCCAACACACTACTTGATTGCCGAGTAGTATAATCGGATGTCATACTGCTAAGATCATTTGCCACCGGAATCCGCCCACAAAGCGGTTTCTCAAATATGTACTTGATCGGATCCATCTTGGATATCAACAAGGTTGTGTGGGTCAAGATATACGCCGGTTATGTAGCAATAAAGCACAACAAGTCTTCTCGAGCGGTGAATATTTTGTTTCACAATGTAAAATTTTGCTTAGGTAGTATGTTGCATGCTCTGTATCGTGTTGGCCAAAGACGCACCCCATTGAGCTTAGCATCAAATACATGATCAACGGCCCGCCCACGGGAGGCATAAGAATTGAAGGTTCCGCAGATATTTTTTATCTTATCGAATGCGACTTGACAATCGTCATTCCACTCGACCGTCTCGATCCTTTAAGCAACTTGAAGATAGGTTCGCATGTGGCGCTATGTGAGATGAATCTAGAGATGTAGTTTAACCTCCTAGAAAGCCATGCACTTTTTCGCTCTTGGTTCATGCATTTTGAATTGCTTTTACTTTAGAAGGATCAACCTCAATACCTCTTTCACTTACGACAAAGCCTAACAGCTTGCCAGATCGCACGCCAAACGTACACTTATTCGGATTCAGCCTTAGTCTGAATTTCCTCAACCTATCAAACAACTTCTGTAGG
The DNA here is from genome assembly GCA_021764765.1 of Vicia sativa. Classification (NCBI taxonomy): domain Eukaryota; kingdom Viridiplantae; phylum Streptophyta; class Magnoliopsida; order Fabales; family Fabaceae; genus Vicia; species Vicia sativa. The sequence goes on along the minus strand of CM038797.1, from coordinate 35,037,824 downwards.
TGTACCAGGTGTTCTTCTTCATCATGGGATTTAGCAATCATGTCGATATATATTCAATCTCTTTGTGGATCATATCATGAAAAGAGTTACCATCGCACCGGTAAGTTGCCCGACATTTTCAACTGAAAGGCATCACCTTGTAATGTAAAGTTCCCATGGAGTAATGAAAGTTGTTTTATCCATGTCTTCCGGTGCCATCTTAATCTGATTATACCCGGAAAAACCATCCATGAACGAAAACACTTTTGCATGAGCTGTATTGTCCACCAATATGTCAATATGGGGAAGAGGAAAATCATCCTTCGACTTGCTCTGCTCGTATCCTCGTAATCCACGCACATTCTAACCTTTGTCGCCTTTCTTGGGCACAGAACAATGTTGGCAACCCATGGGGATAAGAAATGACTTTGTGAAGCTCGTGATCAACTGCTTCGACGACCTCTTTATCTTCTTAGACATCTCGTGATGAGTTCTTCAAGTTTCGCTAACAGAGGGCATTCCTCTTTCAAAGGCACCAGGCACCACAATATCAAGATCCAACCTGCATGTCTTCATAAGACCAAGCGAAGATATCGTAATACTCTCGAGTAGTTCAACCAATCTCCTCTTCACGCTGCTTCTAAAGCGCCCCAATTTTAACCTCTCTCGATCAAATCAAGCATTGCCTGCATTCACTTTCTCAATCTCCTCCTGATGCGGTTGGATGACCTTCTCCTCTTGCTCTAACATTCTTGCTATCTCTTTAGGGAGTTCACAATCTTCCTCACCCTCTTCTTCGGCTTGGTTGATCGGATTATCGAAGTCATAAGGAACGATAGCAGAGTCGTTATCAAAGGGATCCATTAGGAATGTGGGATTATATCTGCATGATTGATTTTAATGCCTATTTTAGTTTTTTTTTAGATGATAAAAGAAAAATAAAGCATTGCCATTTTGCGTTTCAAAATTATGATGTAAAATTAAAGGAAAAGGAACAAAACATTTGAATGAAAAGACGTTTTTATTTCGTGGTAAAATGTTGCATATGCAAACAAGGTGGCCTTACATATGATTCAATCTTGGGCGTAACACGTGAATTATTGCATGATAACAAAACAAAAGAAAATTACTTTTGACCATCGTGGATCGATGCGCCTTCCGAGGTCCAGCTTGTTGAGCTCCATGCCGTGGACACTGGACGGATCCACTTGTCAATGTCAAACTCGTTGTCAGAATCATCCACGGCGTTTGCTTGCCCAGAACTGATGCCGGCACTAGAGAACCTCACAGAGTAGCCAAGTTAGCGCTTTCGTAGTCCGACGCAGCAATGTGGTCGAAACCCAACCCAAACTTGTTGAATTTGGTAGCTACCTCCACCACACTGCCCCAACCTTCGTACACGCCTCGACCACAACTTTCGTGATCCTTCAAAGATGCCATGGAAGATTCTGACTTGTCTTTCTTAACCTCCTTCTGCTGAGGAGTTTTCAACATGTGCGCCGTCTCAAAGCCTTGAAACGGGGTCTCATGAATCTCACCATCAACTTCGACATAGTGGAAGGACGCAAGATGGCTCACAATGTATTCTTCTTCAAAGACCGATCAGATGGTTTTCCTTCAACGGGTACTTCACCGTGAAGAGTTGATGTGACCGCTCCAGCTTTATGGATCCATGGACGGCCCAAGAGGCAACAGTAGGCAGGTTGAATGTCCATGACAAAGAATGTGGTAACAAATAGCTGAGGGCCGATTTTGATGGGGAGATCTACTTCTCCAAAAACAGATCGTCTCGAACCATCAAATGCTTTTACGATCAGATCACTAGGACGGAGTTCAAGACCACCGTAGTCAATCTTCATCAGTGCGGATTTGGGGATCACATTGAGCGAGGAACCAAGATCAACCAACACTGTGACAAAGTGGTGCCCCAGATTCTATGGAAATATGCAAAGCTCTGTTATGGTTCCTACCCTCTGGCGGAAGATCACAATCAGTAAAACCCAAACCATTATTCACGGATATGCTTGCACACACATTTTCAAATTGCCCAACCGATATCTCTTACGGCACAAAAGCGGTGCTCAACAGCTCCATCAAGGCATTGCGGTGCACTTCAGAATCTCGAAGCAAAGAGAGAATAGAAATTTTCGCGGGTGTCTGAGCAAGCTGATCAATCACACGGAAGTCACTCTTGATAAACTTCATAATCTCTTCTATATCCTTCTCTAGATCAGGATTGGCATTTTGCAAGTCTGGTTGCTTCATAGGTTGCTTTCCCCTAGCTTTGGCAACAACATCCGCCTTGAGTTGTATTGCTGGATCAGAGAAAATTCGCCCGCTTCGGGTCATACCACTACCTCCAGCAATATTATCAGCATTAGCAACATCCAACACATCACCCTTCTCGGTTGGGGAAGAGACATCTCCCTGCTTCACCCCATGGTAATAAACATCCGATTCAGAATGCCACGCACGCCTTTATCACTTTCATATGGCAAAGGACCGTGCTTGGTAATTGCTAGGGAATAGACTTTGTTGGTGCAGATATCACAATGGAGTATAAGGAATGGTAATCATAGATATTACCCGATCTCAATCTTTTCATCCTTTCTCGATCCGTCAAATCAGAATCGACTATCATCAATCAAACCCTGAATACCAGCTTTCAAGTTTGCACACCCATTAGAGCAATCTTCACACCTATCACAAGCAGCTTCACAACCCGGAAAGACACCTCTTTCAATCAAACACTTCTTGACAAAAGGCAAAGGTGTTTTCACCGAGTCAACATCCATGACCAGATTAAGGGTCTCCCCATCTTCCATCACGGCTTGGACAGTCCCATGACGCGGCATTGGGTTCTGGGTGACATTAGGTCCAGCAACTTGTGGTCGAGCCTCTAATTCAATAGCTTTTGAATCAATGAGGTCTTGCACTTTGCACTTGAATGCATAATACGCTCTCAATATTATGCCCCAAGGTTCCGGAATGAAACTCGCAGCTAGCATTGGCATCATAGTTTCTGGGCCGTTTATCCAGAGGAGGAGGTGCAAATGCAGGCTTGGGAATAACCAATTTAAGATCATTCAAGCGGACAAACAAATTTGAGTAACTCATAGGAATAGCATCAAACCTCCTAGGAGCACGGTTCTCTTGTTGCCTCTGGTTTTGCTGACGCGGTGCTTGTTGATTTTGAGGTTGAGAAGCGGATATGGTCACTGCATTGACCTGAGCTTTGCCTCTACTACCATATACATTATTTCTCCTCCTTTTCTTGGGATAACCATCAGATACTTTCTTAGTTCCAAGAACTTCCTTCAACCTCGTTGGATTTTACCGACTTCATTTACACTCTCGATCCGCTCACCGAACGGACCATCTCAAAGAAAGCTTGCAGAGGTGTTGCATGCAACATAGTAATGTCCGGATAGAGTACTGGTGAACATATCGATCATCTCCCGCTCGACCATGGGTGGTTGAACTCTAGCAGCAAGTTCTCTCCACTTCTTAGCGCACTTTTGAACGCTTGCCCGGCTTCTAAGACAAACCCAACAATAGGTGCGATTCGAGCCATATCAATGTTAAACTGATACTGCTGGAGAAAATCATTCACAAGATCACGCCATGTCCTGATATGGCCTCGTTCCAGATGCATATACCACTCTAAAGATGCCCCGGTCAGACTCTCTTGGAAGAAGTGCATCAACAACCTCTCATCTTCAAGTAGACCGCCATCTGCGTAAATATGCAAAGGATATGAGTTTTGGGACAAGTTGCCCCATTGTACTTGTCAAACACCGCACTTTGAACTTTGAGGAAGCCTCACCGAGGTGCCAACCCCAAACCGATAAATCCAGCCTGCATAACTTCCTCGACCTCACGCCTTCAACCGCTCTTCACAAACGGCACTGTGGTCGCCTCAGGGGAGGTCGATTTCACCGCCATTCACAAAATAAGCTTCATCATTCGATCGAAATCATACCTAAGAACGAGGACGACTCGAACACGATGCCCTTGCATCCCATCATCAAAGAAAACCGCCTGAGGTGGAGTAGGTGGTGGAGGAGAAATGACCGTGAGGTGTACACCGACCACTTAAGGTGGTCGTTGACACCCAAATCAGCATTATTGATTTCAACACGGGTTGACCCACGTACATCACAAACGGATTGCGCCGACCATCCTCCTAACGAGTCCTCTCAACCAAAGCCCTCACCTTGCTCGATTCATATTGGTGATGACTTCCATGAATTGAGTCATCTACGCCCATCTCGCTTTCATCGCAGCCATGTCCGTCAAGTTGTTCCATCCGCTGCTTCTCGTTCGAGTCGGGTAACGGTGGAGGTTTGCAATCTTTCTGCTAAATAAAAGCAGAAGCCAAGGATGAGAACTCCAGACAAAACCTGTTATGCATGGTATGTACATATATGAATGATATGCATGTTATGCACGTAATGGCATATTTGATCATTTCCAGGACTCTTAACACTTTGACTCGAGCTTTAGGATTTAACAAGATAATGAATACTGAAAAGGTCTAATATCATTGGATCAAAGAAGATTACAAGCATTTGAATCAATCATTTTTGTAAATCATGGAAAAGGAGTAATCCCATCAACAGGCCTGATGGTGATTTCCGCATAAGACAAGTAAAGCATAAATCTAGATATCCGACATAGGGAATCTTTCTGCCTCCGGTGCACCCGATTGAATCTTGAGACGTTCCAATTCTCCAACAGCAAGGGACAACTAAGCTTCTCTCTCTTGAATACGGGACTCATACATCAACTTCTGATTATGCATTTGCTTCTTCAAGTCTTCGATTTGAGCCTTATACTTTTCCAAGTCGATGACAACCTTTCGTGTTCCTCCATAGGAATGGAGAAATCTTCCACCCTAGACCTCTTCTTGGTTGAATCCTACACTTCCCTTTGAAACACATTGGCGATACCATGATTTTTGTAAATGAAGAGCCTCGGCAATGATCATCGGTCGGTCTCCATAGAGGCATGAAAAGGCACCGATGCAAGATAGAATGTCTAGGATACTAGAATACTCTTCCAATGTAGGCATCAACAAGTAATCAGAAATACAAAGCACCTCAATTCACGGTCATAGAACTGAAAAGGGCCTGGAGCCCATCCTTCGGATAACCGGTCAGAGGAGCTTTCAACCATGTCAACATCCTTCCATTATCCCGAGTAAACGTGAGAACATTCTCAGGTGGAGACTTGTTGGCCATCAAGAGGAGATTCTCGAGAGCAGGAGTGGGAAATTTGTATACCGGATGACGTCTTGATTGTTCTTATTTTCGGTATCCATCTTCCAAAACAACCCGACAACTAGACTCAAAGGTAAGAAATCCTGGAAATAACAAATATGCATGTTAAAATATGCAAAAGTTAAAAAATTTCATGAATGCGATGTTTTTGAATCATGTATCCTGCAAATCGGCACCACTGTTGTACTGGACTCTCAGATAAGTATCACAAAGTCCGAAACTTGTCACACAACCAAGATATCATATAGAACTGGATCTGAATGTCACAAGTTCAAAGGTCCGACATCAAACTGGAATCCCATAGAAAATACCAGAAAATACCAGAAAATACCAAGTCACCATCAATAACAAAGTCACCGGCAGTAACAAGTCACCAACAGTACCTGTAATAATGATATCCCGCCCCAACTCACAGGGAAATTCTAGACTCAACAGGGTATCCCTAATGATAATCAGAGACGACGATCCTTTATCGGGTACTTCGCCACTACACAAGGTGGTGTAAAAGCACCGCCAATGAACCTCGATGATCCTGTACCCATGCCTCCTCAAACGCACCACGGGATGCGGGATTCGACATGGACATCCATCTAGCCTATGTGTCATCGGTCGGGTAGTTGGCCTTACCTCAAGTAACACCCACCCGCATCAAGAGATAAACCAAGACGTCCGCAATATACGATATATGAAAGCAAGAATATGCCACATAGAATGCAATGCAAAGCATACAAAGGATGATAAAGCGAAAGCGTATAAACACCCAATAGACATGAAAAATAAAGCTAGGATCAACTCCTGATCGGACCAACAAAACACCGCGAACCTCCGACATGATAACTAGGTATCAAATAGAGTCGCCATCGAACGCCTTTTATCTCACGAGGGAGAAAGGAAACATCGAGAAAACCCGGGGAGAAATCGCGTCCTATAACCGTGAAATCGAGAGAATCTAGGTAAGGAGTTAGTTACGCAGGAAGGGATTACCCCACACGCCCGTAGTACTCACGGTATCCACTTTTTATTTCTAGCTAAAGGGTGTGTTATATCTATGCTTAATCGCTAATCATGCATGCAAAAGAAAAGAGAAAATAAGAAACCACGGGGAAAAGAAGGAAGTATTTACAAAGTTTGCTCGATCGAGCCCCGTGACAAGATGCCTACGATTCGGCAATGGAAAGTCGAGCCGTAGTTCGGCTCACTTGTTTTGGCGTGTTTTGTGTTTTTTACTTGTGAAAAAGGTTTTAAACACAAAAGAAAAGAAATCGCGCAAAGGCGAAAAGAGTTGGTGTTGGTTGGTTGTTTTTACCTTGAGAAAGGAGTTTAAACCATTATTAAGTGTTTTATTTTCAAAGGAAAAAGAAATGCAAGTTTTAGTTTTATTACATGCAATATGCAAAAGAAACTTAGCAAAACAAGGTTGGACCTATGGCTGTGATGCAAGGGATCTCTATCTATGTTGACATGCAAAGGACGGGGATCCTAATGTCTAGGCTAAAGAACCAATCCTAACCAAGCTCCCGGGAAAACAGCATAAACGAACAAATATACACAAATCACAAGTAGAATTGCCCTAAATGGGTCTTTAAATAAACCAGAGGGGTTCCTGAACATGCTCCAACTACGGAAGCCCCATCATGCATTTCTATTCCTACTTCTCATGGAAAAAGAAAGCTGTAAAGCCCTACTTCTCATGATATCTAGGAAGGTCAGACGAGAATGCAAAAAGGTAGAAACTACCGAACGGATATAGAATCAAGAGCAACACGAGCTAATGAATTACTCCGAAAACTTCAAGCATCTGCCATGCAACAAAAGTAAACCGGTGAGAATTGTTCAAAACATCGAAACAAGCGAAAAGCGTGTAGATACGCATCTGAAATGACAATGCCTGCAAGAACACGATTAAGGCAAGCAAAACAGGACGGGAATGATGCACACGTGGGTGTACAAGCTCAAGCGAAACCTGCAAGAAGGGAGTTAGACCCAAAAGCAAGAAAAGTATGCGTGTATCGGAGAAACAAGCCGCACATGTATGCGACGCATGTCCTTGCATGAAATGGAGTGTGAACAGTAGCCAAGCATAACTAGGGTGACCACTGTTCATCATCAGAATCGAAAAGAAAAAAGTAACCAGGATCGCTGTTGCTGACATACAAGGCTAAGCGCCACCAGAACCCAAAATTCCAACATTTGCCTTAGTGTGATACCCAAATAATTCAATTATTAAATAATTGAATTTTAATTATTAATTTAATTGGAAATTTAATTATTGGTATTTTTGGATTATTGGAATTAATTTAATTAATTAAAGGAAACAAGTGTTGGTCGTGTGAAGAGTGATTAGAGGTGTGAGGAGTAAATTCTACTCTTACTAATTACTAATTTAATTATTTTATTGGAATAATAAAAGGAGTATTAAAAGGAAAATAAGAGAAAGAGAGTTATTTTGGAATATTCATCATACGCATTTGAGAAGAGGAAAAGGAAGGAGGAAAACCTAAGGTGTCGAATCAAGAACCCACAAGGTAAGGGTGATTTCGATTAATTAATTCATATTATCGGTTTAGATATTCGATTGTATGGATCATAGTATGTTAGGGAATCTCGGTTTAGAATTTAGGTTCCGTGAGAATTATCCCTATTGTGTTTGATCAGAGGTTGAAAATAATTAGAGTGTCGATAATAAAAGGAATGATGAAATAATGTTGTTTGATGTTATAATGGTGCAAAACGGATGTATTTTGGTGTTTCTCATGTTGCAATTGTATGGGAATGTTTGGATTTGGTTTAGAATGAATAAATGTCGTCAAAAGTGCGAATTTGATCAAGAGGTCGTGGGAACCGGTTCCTGGGAGGAACCGTTCCACCGTGTGAAATTATAAAATTAGCAAAATGCACTCGTGAACCTTCCTGATAGGTAGGAACCGGTTCCCATACATTTTCCAGAAGCATGTTTTTGAACTGCAGAACCGCCTCGATAGGTAGGAACCGGTCTACCGTGACTTTGAAAATATTAAACTTTGAAAATTCATAACTTTCAAACCGTAAGTCCGTTTTGAGCGCCGTTTTGGATGTTATTTCTTAAATTTAATGCTCTATTTTATAAAATGAAAAGATTTCCTAAAACTTGAAATTATTTTGAAAACGAGTCGAATTTCGAAATAGGTGATTATTGACTGACGCACATTGATGTGTATGTAGCAGTGAACCTGTGGTGATGGATGTATTAGTATTGGGTGAATGTAAGGCATGTTTATGCTGCTGTTATTTGTATGCATGATGGTTGAAATATCATGTTTTTGGTTTTGATTCAGTTATGATAATTTGGTGTATTTCATAGACTGATTTGATGTTGCATGCTGATGATGTGCATGCATATGCATTGTTTTGGTGAAGTTAATTCCCATTGTGTGGAATTTGACTTGTATTGCCGTTAACCGATACCCGGGTGAAGATGGGTGGTTAGGCTGGATTCGTGTCCGGGTGTTTATGGACGAATCGATGGTCATTGTGATCCTGCTGATGATGGATCGTTGTGACTTGGTCACGTGTTGGTACCACATGCATTGTGTCTGCATTTGTGTTTGCATGGGATTGTAACATGTTAGGATGTCTTCCAGTGTTACAATTCTTTTGTTGATTATTGATTATGCATATTGACTTGTATGATTGTGACTGCGTGTTGAATCTGAATTTATGCTAAAATGGGTGAAATAATATGCTTGTGATATATTGTTGATTGAGAAACTTATAATGTGTTTTAATTATGAGAAGTCTCACCCTTACTTTAACAATTTCAGATTAAAGTTAGCAGCTCAGGAATCGGTGAGGATGGCTCTAGAGCTTGTCATTTAAGTCCGCATGTCAGTGTCATGCTCTAATTAGGTTGTAACACTGGGGAACGTTTAGTTGAGGAATTAGTTATTGTTCAATTGTTCTTTGAAATTCATTGGGAATAATTATGTTTTGGTTTATTCCGTTTTGATTATGGTATTTTTCCGCTGTGTAAGACATGGTCTTAATTTGATTAAATTATTTGAATAATGACCCTCAGTGTGGCATGACTACTGTTTTATTGGGAGTTTTATTTTATTTCATAATTGTGACATCCCTTGTTCCGTGTTAACTCTGATGGAATATGTCTTTAATCATTGATATAATTAGTATTATTCGGGGTATTTTAGAAGGGGTGTTACAATAGTGGTATCAGAGCATAGTCGGTCTTGTCTTAGTGTCGTTATCCCTTTAGTATGCGACTAGTGTAAGATAACACTATCGATACTTGTGCGCTGATGAGATTGTTTTGTAATGTTACAGAACAATGGCCAGAAGAGGTAACGGAAGGAACGACGATGCTATTGCTGAAGCATTGGGAATGTTGGCTGGAGTGCTCGGAGGGAACCAATAGGAGTCGGATTCGGCTTACAAACAATTGGGGAATTTTCTGAGGAATAATCCTTCATTGTTCAAGGGTGCACATGATCCCGGTGCGCTCAAGTAGTTGAAGGAGATCGAGAGGATCTTGTGAGTGATTGACTGTGGTCAAGGTCAAGGTGAGGTAACGGAACTCACATGTTAGCAGAGGAAGTCGATGACCGTGGGTTGCTACCGTAATCGAAATGGAAGAAGATGGTATTGTTGACTCACCGTGTTCATGAGGGCTTTTCCGAGGAGGTACTTTCCGAATACATTCGAGGTAAGAAGGAGATTGAGTTTCGAACTCAAATAGGTAACAAGACCGCAATGAGTATGCTTCAAGTTTATTGAGTTGGAAGTAGTATGATCATTATACTAACGATGCGTATGGAGAATTTTCCAAATGTATCAAGTTTGAGAATGGCCTCGTGATGAGATCGCAAGGTATTCGATCGCCAGATCCGAAGATTTTCGATCCGTTGACTACAGTGAGGATTTTAGAGGAGGATCTTGCTAGCACTAAGTCGAATGCTCGAGGGTATGTTGATAGGAAAGGTAAGCAAAGATGGATCGTGGTAAGCCTTATGATAGGAGTAATCGAGATCCTGGTTGGAAGAAGTCCGTGGAGGAGATTCTTCCCATTAAGTGCTACAAGTGTGGTGAGACAGACATCGATGGTGGATTGCAAAGGTAATGATAAGAAGTTTTCAACTGTATGGAAACTCGCCATGTGGCCAATGATTGCAGAGTGAGTAGTGACTTGTTACAACCGTGGTGAAGAGGGTCATACTCATCCTCGGCACAAACCCAAGAAAGAGCAAGTGGTGGTAAAGTGTTCACATTGTCTGGTCGACATAAGCCGATGATCGGCCGATTAAAGGTACATGTTTTATTAATGACATACCTTGATTGCGATTATTGATACTGAGCTACGATTCTTTATTGCTTTGGATTGTGCTAAAAGATTGAATTTGGAAATTTCTAATATGGATGGAAGTATGGTTATTGACACTCGCTTCGGTTCAAAGGACTACTTCATATGTTTGTAGGAATTATCCTATTGTGATTTTTGGTAGGGTTTCGTATGGATCTAGTGTGCCTACCGTTAGAACAACTTGATATCATCCTGGAATGAATGTTGGAATTCAACCAGTTCATATCAACCGCTTTAAGACGGTTATTTTTCCTCAAGAGGTTGGTGTCAAGATGTGACTATGTCGGTTAAATGATGAACCTAGTGTGAAAGATGGTGCTGTGGTGTTTATGTTGTATCTCGCAATAGAAGGAGGGAAAAGCAAATAGTGATGGATTGGGTGGTGAATGAATTCCAGGTGTTTCCTAAGACGTTAGTGAATTGCCACCGAGAGAGAGGTAGAATTTACTATAGATTTGATTCCGTGAACTAGTCCTGTGTCGATGGCGCCCACCGTATGTCGGCATCTGAATTAGCGGAGTTAAAGAAGCAGTTGGAGGAGTTACTTGAGAAGAAGTTCATTCGTCCAAAGTTTCTACTGGTGCTCCGTGTTGTTGGTTAAGAAGAAAGAAGGCTCAATGAGATTATGTGTTGATTACAGACAGCTGAATAAAGTTACAATCAAGAATCGGTATCCTTTGCCGAGAATTGACGAATTGATGGATAACTAGTTGGAGCTTGTGTATTTAGTAAGATTGATCTGAGATCTGGATATCATCAGATTCGTGTGAAGTTGGAAGATATTCAAAAAATTGCATTTAGAACGAGGTATGGACATTACGAGTATTCTATTATGCCGTTTGGAGTTACTAATGCACCTGGTGTTTTCATGGAGTATATGAACAGGATATTTCATCTGTATCTTGATAAGTTTGTGGTGGTGTTCATTGATGATATTTTAATCTATTCGAAAAGTGAGGAAGAGCATGCAGAACAACTCAGAGTTGTATTGGAATTGTTGAAAGAGAAGAAGCTTTAAACTGTCCAAGTGTGAATTTCGTTAGATGAAGTGAGTTTTCTTGGCCATGAAATTTCCTAGAATGGAATCATTGTGATCCACGAAGGTAGAAGTGATCTCAGAAGCGCCAAGAATGCTTCGAGATCCGTAGTTTTGGGTCTTGCGTGATATTACCGAAGTTTATTGAAGGATTTTCCAAACTAGCGCTGCATTGACTAAGTTGACTAGGGCAGGTGTTTGTTTGGGATGTTGAATGTGAGGAAGGATTTCAAGAGCTGAAGAGGAGGTTGACTAGTGCTCCGATCTTAATTTTGCCAAATCCGACTAAGCCTTTTGTTGTGTATTGTGACACATCATTAATGGGATTAGGTGGTGTGTTGATGCAAGATAAGCAAGTTGTGGCTTATGCTTCACGACAATTGAAAGTACATGAAAGGAATTATCCGACTCATGATTTAGAGTTGGCAGCGGTTGTATTTGTTTTGAAGTTGTGGAGGCATTACTTGTATGGTTCTCGGTTTGAGGTGTTCAGTGATCACAAGAGTCTGAAGTATCTCTTTGATCAGAAAGAGTTGAACATGAGGCAGAGGAGATGGTTAGAATTTCTAAAGGATTATGATTTCGGTTTGAATTACCATCCTGGTAAGGCAAACGTTGTTGCAGATGCTTTGAGTAGAAAGTCCTTGCACATGTCGATGTTAATGGTCCGTGAATTAGATTTGGTCGAGCCTGTAGACTTAAGTTTGTTATGAAACCATCCCAATAGTGTGAAATTGGGTATGTTGAAGCTGACTAGTGGTATTCTGGAAGAGATTAGAAATGGACAGAAGTCCGATGTTGGTTTAGTTGACAAGTTGACATTGATCAACCAAGGTCAAGGAGGCGAGTTCCGGATTGATGAGAATGGTGTTATGAGATTTGGTAATAGGGTGTGTGTTCCGGATGTTGTAGAGATTAGGAAGAGTATTTTGGAAGAAGGACATCGTAGTGGATTGAGTATTCATCCCGGTGCTACTAAAATGTATCACGATTTGAAGAAGTTGTTTTGGTGGCCGGGAATGAAAAGGAAATTGCCGAGTTGTGTATGCTTGTTTGGTTTGTCGAAGTCAAGATTGAGCATCGAACCGTGATTGATGGAACCGTTGTTTGTTCCGGAATGGAAATGGGATGGAATCTCTATGGATTTTGTGTCTGGTTTGCCAAGAACAGCGAAGAATTGTGATTCTATTTGGGTTATTGTTGATCGGTTGACGAAATCTGCTCACTTTATTCCGATAAGAATGGATTATCCGATGGAAAGGTTGGCAGAATTGTATGTTGAGAAGATTGTAAGTTTGCATGGTATTCCGTCTAGTATTGTGTCGGATCGAGATCCGAGGTTTACATCTAAGTCCTGGACAAGATTGCAAGAAGCTTTGGGTACTAAGTTGCGCTTAAGTTCGCCTTATCATCCCCGCATGATGGTCGACGGAGAGAACGATCTACCGCGGAAGATTTGTTAAGAGCTTGTGTGTTGGAAAAAGGTGGAGCTTGGGATAGTTATCTACCATTGATTGAGTTTACCTACAACAATAGTTTTCATTCGAGCATTGGTATGGCTCCGCTTTGAGGCATTGTATGGTAGGAGGCTGACACCATTGGTTGGTATGAATCGAGAAAGTGTTGTGATTGGACCGGAAATTGTTCAACAAACTTGAAAAGATTAAGATGATTCAGAGAAGATGAGGACTTCGTAGTCGCCGAAAAGTTATCGATAAGAGGAGGAAGGATCTTGAGTTTAGCTAAGGAGAACATGTTTTATGCGAGTTATTCATGACCGGTATTGGTTCGAGCTGAAGTCGAGTTGACTCCGCTTTATTGGTCCGCTTCAGATTACCAAGAGAATTGGGAAGGTTGCATATCGATTGCTTTGCCGCCACTTGCAATTTGCATGACGTTTTCCATGTGTCTCACTAAGGAAGTACATTGTTGATCCGTCTCATGAGATTCGCAGTATGATATGCGAGAGAATTTGACCGTGGAAGTAGTACCGCAAGGATAGAGGATTGAAGTTGAAACGATACAGGGGCAAAGAGATCGCTGGTAAGAGTGGCTTGGGGAGGACCAAGATGGGAATGACACTTGGGAGCCTGAGAGTCGATGAAGGACTCGTGATCCGAATTGTTCGTTTAAGGTATGTTTCGAGGACGAAAACTCTTTAGTCAGAGTTGTAATCCTCAAATAATTCAATTATTAAATAATTGAATTATTAATTATTAATTTAATTGGAAATTTAATTATTGGTATTTTTGGATTATTGGAATTAATTTAATTAATTAAAGGAAAGAAGTGTTGGTGGTGTGAAGAGTGATTGTGGAGGAGTAAAATACTCTACCTTACTAATTACTAATTTAATTATTTTATTGGAATAATAAAAGGAGTATTAAAAGGAAAAGAAGAGAAAGAGAGTTATTTTGGAATATTCATCATACGTGCATTTGAGAAGAGGAAAAGGAAGGAGGAAAACCTAAGGTGTCAATGAAGAACCCAAGGTAAGGGTGATTTCGATTAATTAATTCATATTATCGGTTTAGATATTCAATTGTATGGATCATAGTATGTTAGGGAATCCTTTTAGAATTCTAGGTCCGTGAGAATTATCCCTATTGTGTCGGATCAGAGGTTGAAAACAATTAGAGTGTCGATAATAAAAAGGAATGATGAAATAATGTTGTTTGATGTTATAATGGTCCAAAACGGATGTATTTTGGTGTTTCTCATGTTGCAATTCGTATGGGAATGTTTGGGTTTGGTTTAGAATGAATAAATGCTGTCAAAAGTGCGTAATTTGATCAGAAGTGGAACCGGTTCCTCATGGGGAGGAACCGGTTCCACCGGTGAAATTATAAACGGCAATGCACTGAACCTGCCTCGTGATAGGTAGGAATCGGGTTCCCATACATTTTCCAGAAGCATGTTTTTGAACTGGGAACCGGTCCTGTGATAGGTAGGAACCGGTTCTACTGTGACTTTTGAAAATATTAAACTTTGAAAATTCATAACTTTCAAACCGTAAGTCCGTTTTAGGCCTGCTGGACGTTATTTCTTAAATTTAATGCTCTATTTTATAAAATGAAAATATTTCCTAAAACTTGAAATTATTTTGAAAACGAGTCGATTTCAAATAGGAGATTATTGACCCACGCATACTGATGTGTATGTAGCAGTGAACCCGTGGTGATGGATGTATTAGTATTGGGTGAATGTAAGGCATGCTTATATTTGTATACATGATGGTTGAAATATCATGTTTTGGTTTTGATTCGCTTATGATAATTTGGTGTATTTCATAGATCGATTTGATGGATGCCGATGATGTGCATGCATATGCATTGTTTTGGTGAAGTTAATTCTCATTGTGTGGAATTTGACTTGTATTGCCGTTAACCGATAACGGATGATGGGTGGTTAGGATGGATTCGTGTCCGGTGTTTATGGACGAATCAATGGTTGCTGATCCCGTTGATGATGGATCGCTGTTGGGTGACTCAGTCACGTGTTGGTACCACATGCATTGTGTCCGTGATTAGTTTGCATGCGGATTGTAACATGTTAGAATGTCTTCCGTTACAATTCTTTTGTTGATTATTGATTATGCATATTGACTTGTATGATTGGATTGCGTGTTGAATCAATTTATGCTAAAATGGGTGAAATAATATGCTTGTGATATATTGTTGATTGAAACTTATAATGTGTTTTAATTATGAGAAGTCTCACCTTACTTTAACAATTTCAGATTAAAGTTAGCGCTCAGAATCGGTGAGGATGGCCTAGAGCTTGTCATTTAAGTCCGTGTCGTGTCATGTTCTGATTAGGTTGTAAACCGGGAAATGTTTAGTTGAGGAATTAGTTATTGTTCAATTGTTCTTTGAAATTCATGGGAATAATTATGTTTTGGTTTATTCCGTTTTGATTATGGTATTTTCCATTGTGTAAGACATGGTCTTAATTTGATTAAATTATTTGAATAATGACCTCATGTGGTATGACTATCGCTTTATTGAAGTTTTATTTTATTTCATAATTGTGACATCCCTTGTTCCGTGTTAACTCGATGCAATATGTCTTTAATCATTGATATAATTAGTATTATTCGGGTATTTTAGAAGGGTGTTACACCGGCCGACCGCGCTTGCGCGACCGCAACTCAGAGAAAAATTATTTTGCACCGCATCAATTGCTTATGATGTTTCATGCAACAGTCCACCCACGATGTTAGGCCATAATCCAGCAGGTGAGTGAGAGCTAAATGAACGGCATGAAATGCGAATCCGCGATAAAACCAATGTTCATAGCAAGGTAATGAATGAACATGCAAGGAATGCGAATCGAACGATAAAACCAATGTTCATAGCAAGGTGATGCATGAAAATGCAAGGAATGCGAATCGAACGATAAACCAATGTTCATAGCAAAGTAATGAATGAACATGCAAGGAATGCGAATCGAATATAAAACCAATGTTCATAGCAAGGTAATGAATGAACATGCAAGGAATGCTAATCGAACGATAAACCAATGTTCATAGCAAAGTAATGAATGAACATGCAAGGAATGCGAATCGAACGATAAACCAATGTTCATAGCAAGGTAATGAATGAACATGCAAGGAATGCGAATCGAACGATAAAACCAATGTTCAGTAAGGTGATGCATGAACATGCAAGGAATGCGAATCGAACGATATACCAATGTTCATAGCAGTAATGAATGAACATGCAAGGAATGCAAATCGATAACAATCCTAATGTTCTGCGCAAAGTAAAGGATGCATGAACATACCGATGCGATTTATTTATAACAATCCTAATGTTCAAGTGCAAAGTATGCGACATAAAGGAAAACTTTCATTCAAGCCTAGGTTATGCATTAACACAACACATGGAGTGCACATGCAACAAGCCCATGCGCAATGCACTAAATGCTTGGATATCTACATGTTGAATGTGCGTTTCAAATCACCATGAATCAATGAAATCAATCAAGCTAAACACTCACCAATGCATGAATATGCGACGGATAATGCAACATGTATGAGTTTATGTCTTATGAACAAAGAGAAAACAAATGCACAAGTGTATATGCATGCTATGAACCAAAATCCAAACTCCAACACGAATAAGGCGGCAAGACTCGATTCAAATCAAGTAATTCAACCTAGAATCATAATCTACATTGAATTTACATGTGATTTCAGTACTCAATTTCAAGAAAAGCTGAAAATCAGAAAACAGCTTAAAATAAGTGCTTATTTGGACCTAACACTTACTTGCACTTGAAGTTTGAGTCAAATTGAAGAGGAATTCCTTGTACTCTTCAAAGAAAATACCAAATCAATGAGGAATAGTGGATAATCTTCAGAATTAGGCTTGAATCCTTGAAGAAAAGCTTGAAATCCAATGGAGAATTGGAGAAGAAGAAGAGAAATCCTTGAATCTTGAACTTAAGGAGAAACGAGATTAAACCATTCCTTCCATGTCAAATGTGAATAGAAGGAGGAGATGATGCTCTAGATTGAAGTAGAAGAAGCTGCGATGGAGAAAAATCAAGAATCGCAGGTTGAGCTTAGCGCGGGGGTCGCGCTTAGCGTGCTCGTGAACGCTGCAGCAACGTGGTTCTGGTATGGTCCGCAAGTGGTGGCTTGGAGGGAAAGTTGAAGTTTGAACTTTTTTCAGTTTTTGTGCTTTTGGAATTTGAGAGAATTGGAGTGTTTGTGGTAATGGAAAATTCAGCAAATGATTGTGTTGTTGTGATTTGTGAAGAGGAAAATCTATTTATAGCTTTGGATCCTTAATCAACAAGCTAATTATGATTATCCGAATAATTTTCGTAATTAATCCAAAACAGCCAAATTCATGCGGAATTCGGAGTCGGAATGAAAACGAAAAGCGTCCGGAATGAAATTTTGCTTGCGGGAACCAAAATCCCGACTTGATCCGATGAATGGTCAAGGAAATAGAAATTTTTGAAGTTTCAGCATCAATTTTGGACCGCTGACACGTGCAGAATTTCATTCGCGCTCTGTGGGGAAAATGCCCGCATTTATGATCTTCTAATCGAAATTTGCACATGCGTATCTCTGGGACATTTGAAGCTAACAAGATTTGTGAACTTTTGGCACCGGTCCCGTCCCGTTTCGATGAAAATCGATTAAGATATGATTTTTCGAACTTCGCATATCAGATGAAAATTGCTCGGTTCAGCTCAAAATCACCCTCGGAGAACAAAAATCGTGTATCGATGGCTACGAATCAGCTCCCGAGTTGCAAATGGAAATTGTAGAGGACCTTGATACGGAATTTTAGAAATTGGTCCCGCTTAATTCCGAGCTTCCACTAGAAAATAAAGCCTTTCGTGAGCCAAAACACACGTTCAGCACTAAAATCGCCTTGATATGCCGAGGAAAATGACTCCTTTGAGAGCCTTCCTCACAAAATTCTCGGCTTCCAAACGAAAGTCGTGGATAATAATGAAAGGAAAGTTCCGCTTGAAAATCAACAGAAAATACCCAAGGAGATGAGAGATACGCCTTCCGAGTGCCCAAAATGCGCCGAAACCGAAATCCACTTACGAGAAATGAGCTTTTTGGGTGCCATTCGAATACCCGAATCTGACCTTATGATATGTATTTTTATGCAATGGGATTATAAGCCCGAAAACGCGAGAAGAGGGTAAATTTTGGGGTACAACATCGTATCAGCCATCCGGTTTTCTCGCTCGTTGATCGTAGTAGGATTTTAGAGGAGGATCTTGCTAGCACTAAGTCGAATGCTCGAGGATATGTTGATAGGAAGGGTACAATGATGGATCGTGGTAAGCCTTATGATATGAGTAATCAAAGATCCTAGTTGGAAGAAGTCCGTGGAGGAGATTCGTTCTTCCATCAGTGCTACAAGTGTGGTGACAGACATCGTATTGACTGCAAGAATAACGATAAGAAGTGTCGTGTGGGAAGCTCGGCCATGTGGCCAATGATTGCAGAGTGAGAGTGGTGACTTGTTACAACTGTGGTGAAGAGGGCATACTCTGCCTCGCACAAAGCCCAATAGGAGCGTTGGGGTAAAGTGTTCGCATTGTCGGCTCGATACTAAGCCGATGCGGTTGATTAAAGGTACATGTTTTATTAATGGCATTCCTTTAGTTGCGATTATTGACATCGGAGCCACACTTTTATTGCTTGGATTGTGCTAAGAGATTGAATCAGATATTTCTAATATGGATGGAAGTATGGTTATTGACACTCGCGTTCGGGTGACTACTTCATATGTTTGTAGGAATTGTCTATTGTGATTTTGGTAGGGGTTTCAGTATGGATCTAGTGTGCCTACCGTTAGAACAACTTGATATCATCCTTGGAATGAACTGCTGGAATTCAAACCGTGACTATACCAACCGGCTCGACAGATAAGATGGCGATATGAAGAATAATTGATGGTGTCATGGTGATGTTGTATTCTCGCAATAGCGGAGGGAAAGGCAAAGAGTGATGGATTTCGGGGCAGGAATGAATTTCCGTAAGTATTTCCTAAGGCGTTAGTGAATTGCCACCGAGAGGTAGAATTTACTATAGATTTGATTCTTGGAACTAGTCCTGTCGATGGCGCCTTACCGTATGTCGGCATCCGAATTAGCTGAAAGAAGAAGCGGTTGGAAGAGTTACTTGAGAAGAAGTTTATCTGTCTAGTGTTTCACCGTGGGGAGCTCCGTGTTGTTGGTTAAGAAGAAAGAAGGCTCAATGAGATTATGTGTTGATTACAGAGTAATGAATAAAGTGACAATCAAGAATCGGATCCATTTCGAGATTGATGATTTGCTGGATCAATTAGTTGGAGCTTGTGTATTCGTAAAATTGATCCGAGGTCCGGATATCATCAGATTCGTGTGAAGTCGGAGGATATTCAGAAAACTGCATTTAGAAAGAGGTATGGACATTACGAGTATTCCGTTATGCCGCTGGAGTTACTAATGCACCGTGTTTTCATAGAGTATATGAACAGGATATTTCATCCGTGATTTGATAAGTTTGTGGTGGTGTTCATTGATGATATTTTAATCTACTCAAGAATGATGAAGAGCGTAACATCTCGTGAGTTGTATTGGAATTGTTGAAAGAAGAAGCTTTTGCGAAGTTGTCAAATGTGAATTCGTTAAGTGAAGTGAGTTTTCTTGGCCATGTAATTTCCAAGAATGGAATTGTTGTGGATCCTATGAAGGTAGAAGATTCGTTGGGAAGCCAAAGAATATCTCGAGGATCCGTAGTTTTCTGGTCTTGCAAAGTTATTACTGTGAAGTTTATAGAAGGATTTTCCAAACAAGCCGTTGTTTGACTGTTGACGGAAGAAGTAGGATGTTTGTTTGGGATGCTGCCGAATGAGAAGGATTTCAAGAGTGAAGAGGAGGTTGACGAGTGTATGGATCTTGATTTTGGCCGAATGGAGAAGTCCTTTGTTGTATTGTGATGCATCATTGATGGGATTGGGTGGCGTGTTAATGCTAGATAAGCGAGTCGTGGCTTATGCTTGAGACAACTGGTTGCATGAAAAGGAAATTATTCCTACCTCTGATTTGACAAATGGTCGTTTGTTTTAAGTTATGGAGGCATTATTTATATGGTTTCATTTGAGGTATTCAAATTGATCACAAGAGTGAAGTATCTCTTATTTAAGTTTGTATGTGAAACTAATTCGATAGTGTAAAATTGGGTATGTTCAAGTCGACTAGTGGTATTTTGGAAGAAATTCAAATGAACAAAATCGATGTTGGTTTAGTTGACAAATTGATATTGATCAACCATGTCGAGGAGGAGTTCCGAATTGATGAGAACGATGT